>PVKP010014069.1:0-53899 GCA_004027715.1 Plecturocebus donacophilus
TTTTTTATTATCTTCTAAAATATTTATAATTTTGCTCTTCACATGTAAAATTCTGATGCACAATGAATTGATTTTTATGCATAGTGTGATACAGGAGCCTAAGTCAATAATTCCCATATTTAGATATTCAATATCATAAGCAGCATTTATTTATTTATTTATTGGCAGTATTTTATTTAAAATTCCATCTTATTAATGATCTCTAGTGCCAACTCTGTCATATATTGAGTGACCATCTGTGCATCGAACTATTTATACATTTCTTCCATCTATATGAGAACTTTATTTTCCTTGAAGGTTATCTGGCTATTCTGAGTCATTTTAACTACCAAATAAATTTTAAACTCAATTTCTACAGTTATTCTATTCATATTTAAACACAAATACCATTAACTACTGTTAATAACTAAATCATGACACATAATCAGTCATGGAAGAGTTGTACCTAGCATCAATATCAAGAACCAGCTTGTTTAGAGATTTGATTCTTTAGACAGCCACTTAGTTCCAATGTTTTTCTGGACTGCAAATAATGCTTTTGTACCTACTGAACCTACTTACAGTTGAGTTCAATCTTTCTCCCCTATCGTGATAGTCTTGAATAAAGTCTTCCTTGTTTGTTAACTTGCCAGTTCAATTTCTCTTCAAACAGAGGGTACTTAATGAGAATAAAATTATGTCAGAAGTAAGAAATTATAAACAAAATTGGAAATATTTATTCATATGTTTTTGTTTATGAAAGAACATTTCTAGAGAACATAATTTCATATAACTATAGTTAAAATTTAAGTAAATTGAATAATGAGTTTCTCTAATTTTAACTTAATATGTTACAATGCAGTTTGTAAGGCACTGAGACAATACTAGCTCACCTCTGAAAATAAGTTCTCCTCAGTACTGGAAGGCTTTTGGCTAACATATATAACTCTAGTCTACAATATAATGGAGTTTAAAGATGTGCAGTTTAAACAAGGTCTCAATATGTTACTGCTTATGAAGAAGCTAAAATTGGTTGATTTTAACTAAGGAGGATATCAGGGACACCTAATTATCTAAGGATTGTAGTTCAAGAAAGGCTTAGGCAGAAACAAATCATTTTCAATTAGGTTGTTTTCTTATTCATAAACACTTTCAGCAAATGTAGGGAACACAGGAATGCATTACAGGTATCTTTGAAATTTTTAGAGATATGAGCAGGAAACACTTGTTCTTCTTTTACTGGGCTTACTTTCTCGTCTTTGTCTTTACAGGGTAACACTGATGAGCTGTAAATGCTTAACGATTAGCTCTCAAGGGGACCAAAAATAAAAATATTCTAATTTGTAGTGTTTGCCAGTATCCATGTTATAAATACCCAAGATTCTAGGGTGATATCATCGAATAAGGAGTTGGGAAGAGACATGCACAACCAACTGTTACAAACTGCTATGAGTCAGTTTCAGCATACCAATAGTTAGTGATCAAATTTAGCATGAACGAATCTCTACTTAACCAATTCTGGTTATGTACTTGCAGGCACTAGACAGAATTGTGTTTTCTTGCCCCCTTGTGGTTGAGTAAGGCCATGTGACCAATGCTGGCCAAGGAGTGAGAGCCGGGGTGGTACATAACATTTTGTCTTAAATATTTAATTGTCTTTGCAAGAATCTCCAGAGCTCTTTTGCCTCTGCCAAGGTTATGAGCATCTTTCTTGTCATCACCTCAGTCTTAGAGTCAATATGAAAACCAAAAGGGGAAAAATGATCTATGATAGACATGTAATATGAATGAGCCTTTGTTACATTGTACCACTGAAATGTCAGGATTGTTTGTTACTGCAAAATAACTGATAATGGCTCTGTGTCCCCACTCAAATCTCATCTTGTACCTCCCATAGTTTCCACATGTTGTGGAATGGACCCAGTGAGAGATGATGGATTTATGGGATGGATCTTTGCCGTGCTGTTCTCGTGATAATGAATGGGTCTCACAAGATCTGATGGTTTTAAAAAGAGGAGTTGCCCTGTACAAGTTCTCTTTTTGCCTTCTGCTATCCATAATAGATGTGACTGGCTCCTCTTTGCCTTCTGCCAGGATTGTGAGGCCTCCCCAGCCATGTGAAACTGTAAGTCCAATAAAACTCTTTCTTTTGTAAATTGCCCAGTTTCGGGTATGTCTTTATCAGCAGTGTGAAAACAGACTAATACAATAACCTATCCTATTCTGCCTAATAAAACCAATTTTCACACTGATTTAAAAAAGTCTCTCCATTTAAACACTAAAATATTAAATGATTTAGGTCAAACACTGTGATTTGATTTTTAAAAAAATCCAAATGCCAATTTGACACAGTCTGTACTGTTCATCTGTCATTGCGATTTCAATAGGTATTTTCATCTTTCTTGTCTTTTTGACAAAAATATAAATTTGAACTAAAAGTCACTGTTTGAAAGATTCAGAAAAAGAGATGATGTTGCATTTACTTAATTTCATTTGTTAAAGGTTTATATTCTTACTACTTGGTTAAACAGTATATAGAAGAGATAATACTTTAATCGAACATTTTGGTTTTTATTCTATGATTAAAATACCTGATGTTTTTATGGCACTCACCTATACTCAACAGAAATTAAGCATAAACATACTTTTGAAGATTAGGCTACTTTTTAAATCATCCAAATAGAAGCCATTAAAAAATAGATAATGACAGGGAATACAGGCCAGTGGCATTCCTAACTAATTTATAAAGTCAAATGCATTATTTAAAGATTCTGAAAAAAGGAAAGGCGAATTCAAACAAAATGATACCCAATGAGTCTTCATTCAAGTGCTATTGTTTTCTATGTTAATCAGCTCCTCTAAGAACAGAGATCACACCTCTCAATTTTCTAGGCTGAGGAGCATTACCCACTGGGTCTGAAAGGTGTCAGATTTTGAACTGCATAGTTTTGTCACAGGAAATTGAGTTATACAGCAGTTATTTTCTTTCTATTTTTTCCAAGTAATATTGTCTGGAAAACAGAATGAGGCAGCAAGAGCTAAATCAAAATGATGCCTGTTTTAAATTTTTCTTAACACCATTTATACAAATAAATTGCTTTGTAATTAGTGAATAACACTGAATATGAAAGAATTATGAAAGATACATCTGTTTTACATAAAGTACTTATGTTTGTATACAGAGAATAAACATAAAACTAATACATCTCCATACAATCCTGTGAAAGTCAAATCCTGAACTACAGACCAATTTTATATGTGATGGACTGATAATAGTTTTAACATACTGTTTTATAATACAATATATTATAAACCAAATTTTTAATGAAAAGCTGGACGTAAATATAACATTTGTGTTAATGTTTTCTTATTTTTATAAAACTCATAATGATGTCAAAAATGAAACTCATCTGATCTCAATCTCAAGAAAAGCTTATGTTTGTGATTGCCTTTACATCTTGCTGGATGTTTGCCCTTCCCTACATTACTTTAGATATATGTGGCTGTATGGTTGTGGAGATATTTCCTAATGTATAGTTGAGTTAAAAAAAATAAAAGACATGTAAGGCATCATTTTATATATATCCCAATCACGATGGTAAATATGTTTTAATAAATGATATGGAAATTCACCTTAGTAGAGAACTGAGAAAGATGTCTAGATAAATCTGTCACTGGCAGAAGAGAAAAATCTGAAGACATTGGAATTGGGAGAAATGAAGAGGACAAAAGAGAAGAGCAAAACTCTTCCTCATATTGGATAAAAGATAAATTGAATTTAAAAAAAAGTCATACAAATATTTGGAAACACAGGAGCCTGAGACCATCACTTAAACTGAAGGTGAGGGGAGGGCGCATGAGAGAAACCAGGGAAAGGCTCGCAGTTGGAGCATGACCAAAATAAAAATTAAAACAAGGGTTTTAAGGACATTTAAGGATAGCATTTATTACATGCCTAACACAGCTCCTCATTGTGATGGTTAATATTGATTAACATCAACTTGATTGGATTGAAGAATGCAAAGTATTGTTCCTGGGTGTGTCTGTGAGGATGTTGCCGAAGGAGATTAACATGTGACTGGTGGACTGGGGAGAGGCAGACCCACCCTCAAATTGGGTGGGCACCATCTATTTAATCAGCTGCCAGCACAGCTAGGATAAAGCAGGCAGAAGAAGTTGGAAGGGCTAGACTTGCTGAGTCTCCCGACCTTCATTTGTTTTTCTTATTCTGGATGCTTCCTGTCTTTGAACATGGGACTCCAAGTTATTGAGCTTTTGTACTCTTGGACTTACACCAGTCATTTGCCGGGGGCTCTCGGGCCTCTGGCTGCAGACTGAAGACTGCACTGTCGGCTTCATTACTTTTGAGTTTTGGGACTCAGACTGACTTCCTTGTTCCTCAGCTTGCAGATGGCCTATTGAGGGGTTTCACCTTGTGATCCTGTGGGTCAATTCCCCTAATAAACTCCCCTTCATATATACGTATATCCTATTAGTTTTGCCAATTTAGAGAGCCCTGATACTCATTCTCTAATGAACTTCATGAATCGAAATACATAATACTGAACTTAAGTCCATTTACACTGCTAAGATAGAAAACAACTTTAGCTACACATTTTACAACTACTCTCACTACCACATAGATAAATCCTTTGAGGGAGACTACTGAAGTCTAAGTTTTCTTGCTAAAATCATTGGAAAGGCCTTGTTGAAAGCCCTGATTCTCAAATCTGGGCTAATAACTGTAGGACAGAAATTAAATTTTATGACAAGAATACTGTGTGGTGCATGAAACAAGACACAGAGGCAGTGTTGGCCATGGGAATTATAACTATGATTCAGAGCATTGATGGAAAAAGCCAAACTCTGCAAAATATTTGAAGAGGCTTATTCAGAGCCAAATATGAATGTCCATGACCTATGACAGCCTCAGTAGGTACTGACAGCATATACCCAAGGTGGTTGTGTTATACCTTGGTTTTACGCATTTTAGGGAGACAGAAGTTAAACACAAATATATAAATCAATACGTGTAAGGTATACATTGGTTTGTCCTAGAAAGGTGTGATGGATTTAAATATTTCTGGTGGTAATTGTTTAAAACAGTTAAGCTTTGCCCAAAAAGTTGAAGTCAGCTTAAAGAAATTCTTGAATTATGATATAAGGGGTTATGGAAACCAAGGAATGCTTGTTGTGTATATAAAGCCTGTATGTAATATACTTCAGAGAGAATAGATGGTAAATGCATCTTATGGGACCTTACAATACATAGCAGACTCTATAGAAAAGACCTAGTAAGGGAAATAGATTCTCTGCAGAATGCAAATTTCCCCCGCAAAAGACAGCTTTGCATGGCCATTTCAAAATGTGTCAAAGAAAAATATACTTTGGAGTAAAATATGTTGATTTCCTGGACCTGCTATCTGTTATGTGATGCCATACTAGAGCCAGGCTGGAGTCAGGCATCCTATTGCTAAGAGTCAGTTTTGTCATCCTTAAGATCGATCTTTGATCTCTATTTTAATGTTAATGTTGGTCAATTGTGTCTAAAGGCCAAAGAGAGGGGTTGTAACAGGCATGTCCAAGCCCCCTTTCTCATCAAGGCCTGAACTACTTTTTCAGTTTTCTTGGGATCTCTTTGACCCTGAGGGGGGTCCATCCAGTGGGTTGGGGGGCCTGGAATTTTAATTTTGGTTTACAAGTGGAATTCACAGGTCAAAGGCAAGATTTCAAGGGTCTTAACAAACATTTTAATGTCATATAAAATAATAGCTGTATTAGTAATAACTCTAGGTGGTGAATTAAGAATGGTTTGCATTTATTTATTTTTCCCTTTCCAATTTCAGATAATAACCATGGATAAATCATGTAGCTTTTTATTTAGAAAGATTTAGAAATTACTGCAAATGAACACAGATGCACAGTAACAATTGCAATTAGGAAACAAGTGGTTGTGCTATGAAAATTTTTATATAAATTATTGGTTAATTTGGGAGAAATATTTTTCCCTTGTAGTTGAAACAGCAGACATACTAGTACAGTCTTCTTTGACTGTATGAAACATATTTTGTTCTAAACTAGGTTTTCACCTTATTTTTGACAAGCAATTTTCAAAAATTATTTAAGCTTAGGAGAGGTATTTTTGTGTTCAGATTATAACCCATTGAAAATCACTAGGTAATAATCATGCATTAATGGAGAAGCAAGGTAAATATATGCAGCATTTGAAATGAATTTTAAAATTCCCAAGGCATATAGATTCTTGTATGAGTTGTTAGCATTGCAGTCATCTTTGAAAATGTGCAATTATGCTGCCTCTGTTAGTCATTAATTTTTACTCCTTCCTCAATTAATCTACTCTGAATATTTGAACACATTGTATTGTAGTATTTCTTTTTAAACCCTGTTTTACTAATAAGCAGATCCTGAAATTAAGTGTGAGACCTGTTTACTAACACAGCTTCCATCCATTTGTTTGAAAAGGGTAAGCTACATCTATAAAGAAAATTGTGTAATTGTAATTGATTTCCTTAATCTTTCTCATTAACAACCTCATTCCATTGTCATTCTATTTATTTTTCCACTTCCAGAAATATTCTCAAGCACTTTAATCCTATGTCACAGGGGCTGCTTTGTCTTTGGCTGTAGAATTCCTAGAACATTTGAACCCTAGCCCTGCAATGGTTTTGCCCTTGCCTCCACATTTAACTCAGGTGTCTAAGGACATTTCAAAGAAGTCCCAATTGAAACACATGTTGATTGTTTCAGGTAATATTTAGGGACCCAATTAGAATCAATCTGATCTCTTGAAATTGTCATTATTCAAAATTTAGTCTTTCTCTAGTTTTAAATTTTCTAACTCTTGGACCTATGGTAGTAGAAATGTTCTTTTCTTCAAATGTTTTTTACTTGATACATGGGGTGTATCTACAGTATTTTGTTTTCTTGCCTCTTCCAGTTTCTTGTCTCCTCTTGAGCAAACCAAATTGTATAGATGGATAAATGGACGGATGAATAGATAGATCTATGATAGGTAATTTTTACTTATTAAGTAGTCTCAAGTAGTCCTCTTCCATGACATCACATTTACAGGTATAAAGTACATCAGCCTTTTTTCTTTCCTAAAATAATTACCCTAAAATGGTCTTGTTCAGTCCTCAATAATAGATATTTATGAATATAATAATTTCTTCATCTGTCTAAATTATCCATTACTCAGACAAATTCGGTCAATCATCACCTCTCTGGATAAAACAATTGTATCCTCTCATTCATTCAAAATGTACTCTTGATTATTTTGTTGTTGTTCTTGGTCCCCTTCCTATGCATCTTCTCTAAGTGTTCCTTTAGGAAACTTACTAAATAAATCTGTGGATATAATTTCATAGCATCCTAAAAATACTGAAACATATTTTTAAAACACTACTTGAATCCAGGTTTTCCTAGGCTTCCATTCCTATTTATGTCTATACAATATGGGTTTCCAGTTACACAAGGGTTGTTTCCCAAAATTGTTTCTTGGTTTTCTCTTATATGTTAAGGTAAGGACTCTAAATAATTTTATGAACTTGTATCCTCTTAGAGAGAGATAGTTCCATAGACTCTGTGATTTTTTTCTCTCTCTTTTTGTTGAATATATTTTAGGCCTCATTCATCTTCTATCAATTAGAATAAAAGATTTCTGTGTTCATTAGATCCATGGACAAGAGCAGTGAAGGGCATTTCCTATTTCTTTTCATATTTAAACTGATCTTTGAGACTTTCACCTTTCTCTTAAAAATTTTCTTTCTTCTTCCAACATAATTAGCTTGTGTTCTTAATTTTCATTTTCCTTTTCAATATTTCTCTCATTCTGAGTTAAAGAAAAAAATGTTTCTCTTTGAACTTTCTTTGAATATCAGAACAACCTTGATTCTCAGAAACAATCTTTCACATTTGTGTCTTTTTAATTACCTCCTTTATTTTTGTTTTCATAATAATATCATGGAGATGTATTTCTTTTCCAAACTCATGAGATGTTATGCATCATTTAAAGGTGGCTTCTTCCCCAACAGTTTTTATGTGTTCATTGATAAAGTTACCATACTCTGTGATTGAACCTCAGAGGGAGTGTGAGGGAGTCTAACAGATCTGTGGACTCAAGACAAATTTTACTGCTAGTGTTCCATCCTTAGCCTTAGATGCAATTGCTCACAGCATAAAGAAGCACTTGGGACAGAGGATCAGGTATTATCTATCATTATCTATCCATGACTAATATAACTATTTGGCAAAACCTTTTTCACTGGGCAGCATCTTCCTTACCCCACATGAATTACAGGAATCAAATTACTACATACCTTTTCTGATACTTTATAGCTATCTGTTGAAAAAAATACTGTAATAAGTATTGAAGACTGCCATAATTATTATGACATGAACAGCACCCCCTAGAGTATTGCTGTGCACATTTTACTCTGAAGTTCTTAACCACTGATATGGTTTGGCTGTGTCCCCACCCAAATCTCATCCTGAATTGTAACTCCTGCAATTCCCATGTGTTGTGGGAGGGACCTGCTGGGAGGTAAATGAATCATGGGTGTGGGTCTTTCCCATACTATTCTCGTGATAGTGAATGAGTCTCACAAGATCTTATGGTTTTAAAAAGGGGAGTTTCCCCATACAAGCTCTCTTCTCTGGTCTGCCACCATATGAAAAGTGCCTTTCACCTTCCAAAGTGATTGTGAGGCCTCCACAGACATGTGGCACTGTAAGTCCAATAAACCTCTTTCTTTTGTAAATTTCCCAGTCTCAGGTATGTCTTTACTAGAAGCATGAAAATGGACTAATGCAACCACATGGACTTTATCTGACTTCATCGTTCAAAATTCAGATTGTAGTGCTAAATGAGATTAATTTTTAAGAAAAAAAAAAGACACTTGTTATACATCCCAGAAAGATGCCCAATAAGTCCTACATCACTGCCTATAAATATCAGCTAGTATTTACCCATCATGGTGGCTGTCCATGAAGTTTTAGAAAAAATTAATTGATCATCCTACTAAAATATCATAAAGAGAGTGTTTCCTGCCCTTCAGCACACCCATATTCATTGATATGAAGTACTGTATTAGCTCATCTTAACACTTAAGATACACTTGTTTTTATTACTACACAAACTCTTCAACCATATTTCTGACAGCACCAGCCAATGTTCCTCTTAATATTTACACTGGCTTCACGGTATAAAAAGCTGCAGTATTGTCACCTAGTAACCCTATCACCATTGCCTTCCTCAAAAATTTGGGGTCCTTGATTTGAATTTTTCTCCTCAATGCCAGTTTATGTTTAAATCTTGAAGATTTTCTAGGAAATGGCCTGTATATTGGGAATGTAGAACTAAATTTTCTTCACTCTACAATTTAAGCAACTGAAAGGATTAAAAAAAAATGCAAAATGAGAGACTAAGAAGCTCTTAAAGTTGGGCATGTCACCTGCACCCCCCTAAAAAACATCATTTTACTGGAAAGAGTGATTGGAATTAATCGTTTAGGAACTCTGGAACTGATTGGATGCTTATAACAATCAAGATATTCTTCAATGAAGAAAGAGGTGATGGTTCCTTGAAATCATCCAGATATCCATTGCCCACTCTTCGCCTTCTGTGTGGAGAACAGCACACATGATCTCATTCCTGGAGCATCTGGGTGGTGCCAGGATGAGCAGTAAGGACCTTGTCCTCCAAGAAATTGGGATTGTGCTGTTTCATAGAAGTGATGGCTAATGGGTAAAGGGTTTTTTGGGGTAGGGAAATAAAGTATTCCAAACTATAGTAGGGGTGATGGTTGTATGACGTTGTCAATATATTAAAGCATATTTAAAAGTATAAATTGTTTAATATTGACTATCTCAATAAAGCCATTGTTATCCTCCACACCACTCCTCTTCCCCTATATACATGTTGAGATAACACTAGGAAAACCGGAACGGCAATATTTATTTAAAAACATTAACAGTAAGGTTTGGAGAATGTCTGGAGAAATTGAAAACCTTGAATATTGCTTGTGGGAATGTAAAAGTTTTGGCCATTTTGAATACTGTTTTGACAGTTTTTTAAAAGATTACGCATAAACCAATGATATGAACCTACAAGTTCACTCTCAGATGTCTTTTCAGGAAAAAAGAATATATATCCACACAAAGGCATGTAGGTGCATATTCATAGCATGATAACTCATAATAGCAACAAAACACCCAGGAAATAATCCATGTGACTGTCAACTGTGAATGGATAAACAAAATGTTGCATATCTATGCAATGGTGCACTAATCAGTAATAAAAAGGAACATATTAAAGATATATCCATCTAACACAGAAAAACCTCAAAATCCTTACACTGAATGAAAGAAAGCAGAAACATAAGACTTACTATATTTATAAGGAATTTCCTGGAAATGCAAACCTGTAAAGACAGGAGATCAATAACTGCCTTGGGTTGAGGGTAAGAGTGAAGATTGCCTGAAAATAGACACAAAAGAACATTTTGGGGCAACATAAATGATTTAAAACTAGATGGTGGTTTTGGTTACATAGCTTTATACATTTACTAAAGACATTGAATAACACACTTATTATATGTAAATAATAATTTAAAACTGCTTTAAAATGAGCAAACATTTCATACCATTTTTATCTCTAAAATTTAGGGAACTTGTTCACTTGGATTGTCTTCCCATTTCTAATATATGTTTTTCTATGTCATAAATTGCTGCCTGTATCTCCATATCAAATTTTCAGAGAGGACAACTGATGTATGAACCTTTTATTATAAGGAAAAATTAATAATTACACCCAACAGCTTCTGTTGCTACATGGAATTATAATTATGAATCTGACCTTCTATGATAGTACCATAAAGAGGAAAAAAGAGTTAACTGGCACTTTCATATTATATATTAATTAAGATTGTTATTTCTGTGCATAAATGCTATTCCTTGTCATTTTAGTTATGAACGTGATTTATAAAAGAGCCCTGAGTTTGTAAAACTATACTTAAGTTGAGGCCAAAGAAAGTTTGGCCCACGAATTCATTTCTCATGTAGACTTCAAGGTAGTTGAAGTCAGTGGGAAGAAAACTCATTTTCCTGCTTCAACATGTCACAGAGCAGAAGGAAATGAATAACACACAGATCAGTCTTGATCTATATATCATTTATTCCCAATTATTTCACTTGAAAGGAGGGGAGACTAATTGAACATAATTTGGGGAGACATCTATTTTGAATTGTTTTCTTTGCTTGGTATCACTGTGATGATATGCTTAATCAGTCCCAAAACACCACACGTGCTTAAATCTGCTACCAAAAAGGAATCACCTTGTTTTTCTGTCAATTTTAAAACTATACAGCCTACCCTTCTCCTTCCACTCTCCTAAAGTTTAAGTTGAATTTGTGCTGAGTGTAGGAAGTTCAATCATAGTATCTGCCCTATGTATTAATTTGTGGCCTCTTAGCTTCAAATTTATACTCTTTCTCTCTCTCCCCCTCTCTCTTTCTCATAATGCACAGAATTCCTTTAAGCATTCTTATTTTAGCGTGAACTCACTATTCAGCATTCTCAGTAGAGGGCACTAGAGGGATGGGGCTCTCCTTGGTTTCCCTGTTGAGTCAACAGTGCAGGCTAAAGACATCAATCAGTAGAAGCTCAACTCCAGCTTTGGTGTTGGCCAGAAAGCATGTTCTCTTGGTGAAATTGTAACCTCAGTGTGGCCCAGTGGTCACCTTTATATTGTCCTCTTGACACAGAAACCAGTGCGTGAAAGGCTTTCTTTCCACCTTGGCCTCTTGAGGTCTTCTGCATGTCTCTGACTTCCACTTGCTGCCTGTGCCATCAGTTGCTATTGAACTGCACCCCTACTACTATCTTGAGTGTTGCTTTCTCCTGTCCAGGGACTTCAGGCTAATTTTTGGCCTAGTCAAATTGTTGAATATTTCTGATATCCAATGGGTAAAACTAAACCTTCTCCAATAAAGTTTGGACACCAGCCTTCAAGAGTCTGGGTGATGGTGGTTAGAGGGGCGGTAGGAGGCACTTTCACAGTTGTCCTTCCATAGGTAATATCCTTCAGCTTCAGGGCACTAAATGGACTTTATCTACATTAGGTCCCTCCTGTATTACTCACTATGTGGTTTCTAAGTCTTGATTTGAACTAGCTTATTAGTATAGTTTGTTGTGTACCTTAGGATCTTTATTCGTTGTTGTTGCTGAAATTGGCACCATTTATTACATTCCTAATGTTAAAATATGATAAAATTTAAATTATTACTTAGTTAAAAGTAGAACGCAACTCTGGGAAGGCTTTAGGAGAAAATGATAGGAATTGTTCCCGAACTGTGAAAGAAGGAAGACGTTGCAGTGTATACTTTTTAAGTTGCTTTTGCAGTAAAGTATAAATTATGTAAAATTGTCCATTTTAACCATCTTGAATGTGCAATTTGAAGACATTAAATGTATCTACAATGTTGCTAAACCATTATCACTATGTATTTCCAGAAATTTTTAAACATCCTAAATGGAAATGCTAAATTCACTATGCAGTGGGTCCCCATTTTTCCCTAACTTTTGCCCCAGGGAACCTCTATGCTATTCTCTGTGTCTAAAATTTGTCTGCTAGATTTCCAACATAAGCTAAATAATCCAATATTTATTCTTCGAGTCTTGATTCATTCTACTGAATAGATTTTCAGGGTTTATCTATACCATAATATGTACAGAACTTTATTTTTATGGCTAAATAACATCCAATTGTATGGATATGCTATATTTTTGTATCTATGCATCTACTGGATTTTTGGGTTGTGTCAAAAACAGACTTTTGGCGATTTTAAGAAATGCTACATGAGCACTGGTGTACAAGTACCTGTTTGAGTTCCTGTTTTCAATTGTTTGGGACATATAACTAGGAAGGGAATCACTGGACATTTACTTGAAATTTGTTTGAGTAGGAAATTTGAAATATTAAAACAAAGTATCCATAATCTTATATTTAAAAAATTTATGTATCAAAAGTATGCCAGTCAATTTTGTCTAAAGAAATTCACAAGGAGAAACAGCTACTCTCTACTCATGCATTTAAAATAGATTTTTAAAGATTGTCTTTCTATAGGGTAAGTTACCTAATTACTAGAGTCCTGGTTGTGTGCTAATAGTGAAATATGTCCAATTTTCATTGACTTTGAAGCTAGTTATATATTTTATCTCCAATATTTCAAAATAATACGATAGTTTCTCTCATTGTCATTATCTGGGTAACTATTTTAAATTATTTAGCAGTTTAATTACATTTGGCAAATTTCCTGGCAATTTTCTCCACTCATCCCTTTTTCTGGACTGTCAATTAAGCACAGGAGACATAATGTAACAAAAGAATTTAAACTTAGCATTCAGTAAGCATCTTGTAATGTTTTGTGTTTGTAATAAGATTTTGTATTATCCTTCCCTGTGAATAGCACATCTTCTAGTGTCACCCCATGGCAGAGGTGAAATTGCCTTTCATTCAGGTGTGAGATCTTCCAGCATGCTGGAGAACAGACTGCCAACTTCATATCACAAGGTTTGAAATTACACTGGAAATCACAATGTCTCTTTTCTTGACAGAAACAGCAGGAAACAATATTCAGTACAGACAGAGATAGAGACCCCCTACCTATAATGGCTTAGATTGATTTTCAGAAAAGTTTCTTCTTTTTTAAAAAATAATAATTGCCGATGACATACTCTTTACAGTGTCTTTCTGCTTCTGTGTTTTTTTCTGACTCTATGTCTATTTCTCTTTCTCTGTAACTTGTGGTTCATTCATTTTTGTTATGTTGGAATATTAATTATGAATATGCTGCTCAAGGGCAGTGCCCCTAAGACATCATGATGACTGCTTGTTAATTAGCATTAACACAAGAATGTTACCAATACTTCTGTGTTCTCTATGAATATGGTACAATCTAAAATGACAGTCTTTCCCTTGCCTTCTAAAGAAATATACATCACGTTCTATGCTGTCTGAAAATCAAAATTATCCCATTCCTCCAAAAGGATCTCTAATAACTTTAACTGATGACAAGTCTTTTTAAAGGACAATTAGATCAGATTGTGTTTCAACTTATTTAACAGATGGTTTCAAGAATTTTTAAATAAATGAGTAAAAAAAAACAGGCTTTATCTACTAGACATTGATTAGTAACATTCTTCTAGGTACTGAGATGAAAAATATTAATACCGATATACTTTGGAAAGAATGGACAGGTATACAATGGTATACCACAGTGGATGACATATGTAAAGGCCTTGTTCCCAAATACCTGTGGGTGTAGTGCTACAACTTTTACCTCTTAAGTACATGTAGAACTTCTAAGAAATTTTGGCTTAAGCATTCAGAAAATTTATTATTTTGAAGTACTGTTCGGTTTTGTGTACTTTAAGTAATGTTGAGCCAAAGTGAAAACATTAGGAAAAGGTACACTCTATTCAGGCAAAACATAAAAGATTCAAACGAAATTATTACAAGATTTAGATGTTTTCTAACAATATTTTCCAGAGTTAGAAACAGGCAAATAAAGGGACATCAATTTGTGACTTTATTTTTTTTCTTAGCAATTAGTACTTCTGAGAATTGAGCTTCCAAACAATATAAGAATTTTATTTCTATTCTGGATCACTTTTGTAAACAACAAATTACTGCATTTTCCCATTATTCTCATAATGCTGAAATTAGAAAAGTATTTTATTTTCAGGAAGAATATAATGAAATAAGGCTAAAACACCCACATATTTGACATTTTTTTCCAAGAACTATTTTATTAGGGGGGCAGAGCAGCCTGCAACACAACTCTCTTCCACAACAGACACCCGTGTGGTTTTTCCATGAACAATTCTAGTGTAATTATAGCTATAATGATTTAAATTCTATTATCCATAAATGTAGGTCATAATATCAGATTGCGTGCCATTTGCTATTTTGTTAAATATAAGAAATATGTGAATTCTGCAAACTTGGTGCTTGACATTCTAAAAAGGCCCCTTTTCCACTCTTTACAAACCTTGAGACTAATGACTAAATTCCTAATCATGAAGGTTAAATTCCTATTACATGATTTGTTGAGTGTATCCTGATGGTATTTATGATATTTTAAATCTAATTCCAATAAAACTTGGTAAAATTTTATTTTACTTGTCAGTCTATTTTTCTTTTAAGCTTTGTGGATTCTATGTTGGTTGATTTTATGTACTCATTTTATTCATTATTTTCAATTCTGTCCTTGAATGTTATTTTCACTTATGGGTAAAGAGTTAGAAAAAGGTCATAAAAGAAAATAAGAGTTATTTATCAAATGTAAATACTAAAGCAAAATTGAGTGGTAAAATAGATGTTTTAGTCAAGATATAGTGGGGGAAAGTATTTATCCTCATATAAAATGTTACATAAATAGTTATACAGTATTATATTTGTATTATTTTTACTGTTTTATTGTTACTATCTTTTCAACTATTTTTGATTAAAGTGTTGAGGAATTTGCAGATGCAGAACCCAGATACAGAGGGCCAACTGTACAACAATTTTTGAAAACAACGTTAAAGATAGACACACACACACACACCAGCAAACGTTAAGAGGAGCAATTCATTCAGTTATTTTACATACATTAACTCTTCCATATTTACAACAGTACATATGTATAATAATGCTCAGCTTGTCATTCTTAGTAATTACAAATGTCTGTCTACAGGAAAATGAACAAATGCATTGTAATGCCATCATAAAAAATCAAATTATACAGAAAATAACTATGTCTACACTCATCACTTTAGATGTATCTTAGAAACTGTATTCAGTGAAAAAAATCCATATATTTGAAGCATTCTTAGAGTGTCATATTTCAATACATTTTAAATTAAACAATTCTTAAAACTTTGTTAGAGACGTGTTATGTGGTCACATTTTAAGGAAAAGCAAGGAATAAAAAATAAGTTACAGAATAATTATTACTTCTATTGTTGGCATAAGGTAAGAGTCTTGAAGTTTGGAGCACTGAGGGAACCTCGATGTTATAACACTGTGTATTGAGCTGGGTGTTGGGTTTGTTGCTTCTTATTTTATTATTTTTTACAGTGTTAATAATTACTAAATATTATATTGCATGGAGAATATTTAATATATACAGATACTAATCCCAGCTACTTGGCAGGCTGAGGCATAAGAAACCTTTGAACCCCGGAGGTGGAGTTTGCAGTGAGCGGAGTGGAGATTGCATCACTGCACTCCAGACTGAGCAGCCCAGTGAGAGTCTGTCTCAAAAAAAATAATAATAATGTATTTTTATTATAGAAAAAAGGTCGATTTTGATAACATGGAAAAATGTTTGGCTCTATGACAAGCCACAACTGTGTTAAAGTCAAAATAAGAAAAAGTGCACAGAAAAAGATGAATTCAAATGACACAATGGCCAACATGAATAAAAGGCACTGAGAGGGCATTGATATCAAAATTGTGAATATATCATGTAAAAAATATTAAACACTACAAAACAACATCAAAAAATAACCTGAACAAAAATGAGCAAAAGTACTCAAATATCAGAAGTAGACACTTGAATTTGTAACAAATAATTTACTAAATACTAAAATAACCAAGAAGAAAGTAAAGTCCAAATTTAAAATAAGATATGTCGTTAATGTATCCCTCTCACTTTGGCAGAGGGTAAAGGGTCATATAATCAAGAATTGATTAGGACCTAAAAAGATTCTGCATTTGAATATATATTATTTATGAAAACATGAAGACAAATTGGCATTGGTTATTGAAACTCAGTATGTTCATAAATTAAAGACCAAGATGTCTCACTCTCATAATAGTTAAAGCACATTCCATAATGGAATGTGTATAAACAAGTTCATTATAGTTTTTTTATGGTAGACCTGAGTTAGAGAAGCCTTAGGTGTCTATTACCAGGAGAAAAAAGAACATGTTAAATATTGAAGATGTGATTTGAGGAAATAACCTAGAAACATTGAGAAATATAAAAGCTAGCAATTTATCCAGCATCACATGAATCTTAGGGGGTAGCACCATTACAAACTCTTGTTATATCATTTCAAAGATTGTGCTTTTAATTAGAGCTCTCTAACAACCAAGTGTATGGAAAATGTAAGAAAGATAATAAATATGGTAGAAAAATACCATTTATATTAATTAAAAACAAATTACTCTCAAAGCACCACTACATATTTCTTAAGGGTGGTATGTATAAACTTAAGGATATTAAATGTATAAGGAGTGGTGGAGATGGATGGGACTGGGCATAGGAGACAAACTATAAATAAAATTAAATAAAGAGCAATTAAGTGCATAGGATGATAACAATATCATTTTTATTAATAGTACTTAATATAATTTTTTTCAGAGGCTAAAATACATATTCATAAATAACTATAAATCAAGCACAGTACTATGGTAGATAGGTAGATGGATAATTAAAATGATGATAAATGATAGAACACAGTGATGAATATGTGTGTATATATACATACACAATATACATACAGTTATATATACATATATATATATATACACACATATATACACATACACACACATCCTCATTTTAGTCAGGACATAAGTGCTATTAATAACTCATTTTATTGATGAGGAAATTAAGATCAGGAAAACTTAGGTAACTTGTCCTAGTTCACACAATGTGGTATGCTAAATAATGGCCCCCAAAGTTGTCCACATTCTAATACTTGAATCTATGACTATTACCTTGTAGGGAAAAAAAGCAAAAGAATTTGTATTAGTCCATTATTGCACTACTAATAAAGATATACCCAAGACTGGGTAATTTATAAAGAAAAGAGATTTAATTGATTCACAGTTCAGCATGCTTTGGGAGGCCTCAGAAAACTTACAATCATAGCAGATGGGAAAGTAAATATCTCCTTCTTTACATGGTGGCAAAAAGAAGGATGAGTGCCCAGCAAAGGGAGAAGCCCTTCATAAAACCATCAAATCTCATAAGAACCAACTACTATCAGGAGAACAGGATAGAAGAAACCACCCTCATGATTCAATTATCTCTACCTGGCCCCTCCCACAATATTGGGGATTATGGGAACTACAATTCAAGATGAGATTTAGATGGAAACACAGCCAAACCATATCAGATATGATGTAGGATCTTGATATAGGCTGATTATCTTGGAGAATCTGAATGTTTCCAATGTAATCACAAGGATTATTATAAGAGAAATAGGAAAGTCAGAGTCAGAGAAAGAGGTTCTGTGAAGAAGGAAGATGTGATAACAGAATGACAGAAGAACAGAAGTCAGAGAGAGAGAGAGAAATGCAATGATATTACACTGCTTGTTTTGAAGGAAGGGACTAAGGAATACAGACATCCTCTAGAAGCTGGAAAGGCAACAGAGTCTTTCCTAGAGCCTCCAAAAAGGGCCTCTAGGCTTTTTACATTAGTAATAATGTATACATACACATACACACAATGTGTTCTATAATTTATCATCATTTTATTTATCTATCCAACTGGTGGTCTATTATAATAGTGTGCTTGACTTTTAGGGGCTTTAGTGATAACTCTGCTATCACTTTGATTTTAGCTTTAAGTCCTCCCTCTGCCCCCCAGCTTTTTTTCCACTATTAACCTCCAGAAATTTAAGAAAATAAATTTGTGTTATCTTAAACCATATATTGTGCTAATCTGCTACAGTCTCACAAATTAATACAGCCATGAAATTAATACAACCAGCAAGTGTAAGAGCAACATTTCAGTCTTATCTTAGATTCTCCAACTGTACTTCTGCCTTAACTCAATGGCTTGTAATAGTCTTAGGTGACACATCACAGAATTATTATGGATATGTTGTTCAAATGAAGTCCTTCAAAATCTTCTTGAATCAACCAAATTTGACCTTTGTAACAATGAGTGAAAATGCCTAGCCCACAAAACTGCATCACAATATCACACTATGGTGTGGAAATGAAAATATCACTCTGTAATATACACCCAGGTAGCATGCACTTGCTTTCCAGATTGTGACTTTTCTACCGATGTTTGAATATGCAAGAATGCATGATGATGAACCCATAGTCACCCCCTCTTCTCTTTAAAAGGTCTGAAATAATACTAAAATTATCTTAGTGACATTTCAGAATCATATGCTTACTAAAAAATGCAAAAGAAACAAGTAATGGCTTACTTAGGAAGATTATCTCTGACTGCTTAGCACAATGTCTGGCACATATTAGAAATTAAAACATTACTAGATGAATGAAGAATGTGACTTTTTCAGATTATCTTGCAGTGAAATTAAGTTATAAAATATATGTAATCAATCTGCTTCATTTTATTGTTACATAAATTCTCTTAGTTCAGTTCACATATAAAATAGCATGGTACTATAATTGCATGTACTATTATGAATCTGTATGATGTTATTTTTTTATATATATCACCTAGGGCTCATAAAAGATTAATGTCATTTCATTGGAGTTGGCAATAAAGCATTTACAATAGATAGGTATTAAATTAAATGTTATATAAACCAATTTTCTTTAAATAACCCTGGAACTGCTTCTTAAAAAATTAGTGTCATATTCACCAAGAATTATGTTTCTCTGAAACGTTTTATGTTCACCATAAAGACTAAATTCAGGGTTAGAGAAATGTTATGTACAGTTGTAGGAAATCTTTGAATATACAAATTGACAGACTTTCTTTAAATGCAATTAATTTGTAAGAAAAGAAATTCGAACTGAAAGAAAGTGGGTCTGCCTTATCTCTGTATTTCAACATAGTAAGTATCTTGGTAATGAGGGAACATCTAGAGAATGTTTCTTTTCTATAAGCTATGCAATTGTTTCCCTATGTCATGAATAAACAGCATATTTTATGATTGCACATAAATGATCAAAGTCATACAAATGTATAGAGAGATTGAGTGAGAGGGCAATTGAAGGTCTGAAGTATCTGGGAGCCTGCAGAGCAATGTTTTGAGTAAGTGCAATCAGGAAATCTTTTGTGCCTGAATGACTAAATTTCTCTATCTCATTCTTCTCTTCCTGTCAGGACATGAGGGATTCTAATGACAGACATTTTCAAACTTAGTTTTTCAGATTAAGATTTCCTAGAATTTGTAGATAGTGTAAATGCCTACCCTAAATCTATGATTTTAAATTTCCATGACAGCTTTTTCATTTGTTTGTTCGTGTTTTACTGCCTAGAATTAAGAAACTATGCCATTGCTTGTCATCTCTTTGCCAGTGTGCTGATTTTTGGGAGAGACACCCTAAATGTGTACTACTTTTGCTAAAGATGCAGCACTTTAATGTGACTATGTCTTCAGTGGGAGATTTCAGCTCTAGCTTCATCCATCACATTCTTTCATGTGCCAAATGCCTATTCTCTTCTGGGTGGCTCCTGTGTAACCTCAGGATATTTTTAACCTAGTACATCCACCTACGTTCAGGACAACAGAAATCCTAATTTAAGCTTATCACTGTGATTTTAAACTACCTCTAATTTTTGTCATCTGCAGATTTTCATGTTCTTTCTAGTTTAACAATACACTGAAAATGTACTTGTACTTATTCAGTATTTTCTTTTTCTGAGTATCTGGTCCACCATAATGCTAGTACTGAAAATCCTTGATTTTATCTATTGGTGTAAAAACATGTTTAGCTAGAATTTGTGGTTAATCACTTTAGTAACATCATAATTTTATTGTTGATAGAAATAGTACTTCTTTATTTTTGTTAAAACTACTGGAAATATTTACTCATTACATAGTTTTTTTGTTGTCATTCACTAAAATTACTTATTCAAAAAGCTTTATAAAAGTCTATAACAATTTGTTATGAATACATATGTTTTTTACTGTTAGCAGTTGATCAGTTTTTTTTCTTTTTAGCTCTATGTAGCTAATTTCTTCCAGTTTATTTCCCAAAACAAATAGTCCTATGGAATTCTGATATTCTGAATTAATCTGTGGTAGATTTCTGCTTTGTCCTGAGAGAAGGTATCTTCTAGAAAGACAAATTACTTTTTCTCTGAGGAACTTCTCATGTTTTATCTGACAGATTTCAGTCAGGAGATCATGATTTCCTCACCAACAGAGGTGCTCAGGTGACCAGGGCTGATTATCTCATATCCTCAGCCGGTTATTTTTACAATGCCATTTTTTGGTTGAATATGAAACTCTTTCATTCTTGTCAAAAGTAATCTTGGTGTTACTGAGGGCATCTTCATCACACTCACATAATGCCTGACTGACCAAAAATAAGCCAGTAATGTTTAGTCAGAGTTGAAAAGATCGATTGTTAATATATGTGGCTGTGTGTACTAACCCCAGCACAAAACGACATGTTTTACCAAATGTTTCAGTTACATAAGAAAAAAAAAATCCTACTTATTCTCTTAAGTTAATCATGTATCTTCTTTCACCTTTACCTAGAGTGTTTGGATAGAGGCCATGACTGAAATGTTCCAGATTAATTCTTTTCCCATGGTCCATATCCACCATTTCAAATAAGACATAGATAAATATGACTCTCTAATTTATATCTGCCTCCTAAATCTCTACTCTGAGCTCTGTTTATGAATATCCAAGATCAAATTAATAATCTTAACATGAAAAGTTTAATATTCCTCAAATTCAAACATATCTATCACAAGAATCATTACCTTTCATCATTCCCCTTTCCTACTTTTCCAATAACTTTACTCCTATTTTTTTTTCAATCAGTCCATAGTTCACTGAATTGCATTCAAATCCATCCATGTGTCCAAACGTAGGAATCGTATCTCCTAGGAATTGTTGTCTCCTTCATCTTGAAACCCCATATCAAATAACAGATCAGTTTCTCCTAATTTTATCTTTGTAATTGTTCTTGAATCTATCTGCTTTACTCCCTTTACAGGGACATTCACTGTATCAGTTTACTATAATTTTCAAATAAGTTGAAAATATGACTCCTAGATAAATACAAAGTGAGCACATGTCAAATATTTTATTTGACTCTTGATTTATTGAGGGAACTAATAAGGTAAGTTTGTTTCAAATAAAATTTTGATAAATAAAATATTTAGAACATCCCAGTAAGGGCATTTTGAAGCAGGTTCACTAAGATAGATAGAAAGCAGATTTGTATACTGAAAGATTGCAAAACTGTAAAGTTTAAGATTATATTCCCTACCAAACCAAAACGGATAAACTATCATATAATTCTGTGGGTTCTGAGCTCTTTACAGTAAATATAAAGTGAACTCCAAGTATATTTTCTTATATAATTAAATAATCCTTATGCAAGTCTACCATTTTGTTGATCAATTTTTAATATTTTTCTAAAAGTTCTGCCCATTTTTCTCATATAAAATTGTCAAGGATTATTCTCTAGTGTAAAAAACTGATCCTGCTATGTTTTGTCCTAATTATTTTCACAGTGAGACAAGAGGTGTTTATTATCATATAAGTGTACTCTATTACTGGGGACTATGAATCCAGAAAATTAACTTCTATCTGGAAATTTCATTCAGTAACATAGAGTTGGACTTTCATGACGCCTCTACTATTTGCTTTTTAATCCAAAAGCAAGGAAACCAAGCCCAAGAAACTCTATTGTTGAAATTTCACACACACTCAAGATTTTGGTGAATTATTTTCTCTTTGAGATCCTTCACATATTTTGAAATTTCTGGCTTGCCTGAAAGGGATCTTTTCTATCTTCTATGAAGCTGGGACCCTTTATGCATAAAACAGGTATCAAGCTAGTTTTATTTCTGAAAGGATTTTGTAAATACTGGCAGCCGCAGTCCATCTAGAGTGGCTGCTACCAAGACGTCAGCTGTAGAGGGAAGGCAGGCCTGGGCCTCTTGCTCCATGCATTGGGCAGGAGCCCCACCCTCTCTGGGTGCAACACTACCCCCCCAAGTATAGGACCCAGCGTCTCTGCAGTCTTCATCCTTGGGGTTTGGGAAAGCCATTCTGACCAAGTCTCTGCAGGTTTAGGGGCATCTGCTCCCAAAGCCTGGCCTCTCCCCTCTCCTGGTGCTTGCTCCAATCTCAGAGCAGGTTTGGAACTGAGCTTAGGTGCTGTTACAGCCTGATCCGGTGTGTGCATGCTCATGGCAGCACTGGCACACCAGCCTCCTGCTGCCTTAGCCATCTCTGGGCTTTGGCACTGACAAGCATGGGAGGGGAAACCAGGGGGACACTGAGGGCAGCTTGGCACTGGCCTGCAGGTGTGTTTTGTTGCCAGTAGCCTGGGCTGCATGGATAGCAGCAGGAAGCAGAAAGACTTCTGGGCAGAAGGGATTAGGTCCTCAGAAGCCCCATCTTTGGCTAGGGAAAGCCTAAAGCCTGGATGCTGGCCTGCCAGTCCTGTGGATTGGAGGGGTAACTAATGGTGCTTTATCCTGGTCCCACCCATAGCTGCCATAGACCAATCAACATGCACTTCTCTGCTCTGAGGTCTGTGAAAGCCCCAGACTCAGCCAGAGCATGAGAGATGACAAGATGACCAGCTTCAGAGAGGAGCTACCCTCTCTGCTGATGGCTGGAGGATGCTGAAATGACCAGCAGCAGACAGGAGCCTCCCACTCCAGGGATGATGTGCCTGCAGAGAGGAGAAGCCCACTCCAGGTCCTCCTCTCTGCCAAGAGCTGTTGAATCAATGAGACACCTGCCAGTAGAGAAAAGCCACCATCCCCAGGGACTCCTGTTATCTGCTGAGGGCTGAACTCTTGTTGGGCCACCCTGTCTTCAGAAAGGAGCTACTCACAGTAGGCTTCTGAGATATTCTACTGCTCAGTAAAGCTCCTCTTTATCTTGCTCACCCTCTGCTTGTCTCCATGACTCATTCTTCCTTGTTGCAGGACAAGAACTCAGGGCCCACCAAATGACAAGGATAGAAGAGCTGTAACACCATCAAGTCTGAAACAGGCCCCTTTCTCACCTCAGTGTGGATGAAGAGAGGGAGAGAAAAGCTGCTGTCCTTTGAGAAGCCCAGACCTGGGAACTCCCAGAGCCAGGGCTGTCACTCCCTCTTTCAGGCCTTGGCAGTTTCCAGCATCTCAGAGCTTCCAGACATCACTTCATTCCACGGTGCCAGCAGGGGAAGCTGCTTGCAGTGTGCCTGGTCCAGCCACAGCCTCACAGGGAGTCAGTACCTATGCTGGCACCTGGAGCTGCCTGCCCCACTGCAGCAGCCACCATGCATGCCTGACTGTGCTGTGGCCACACCCCACACTCACTAACTCACACACCTCTCCCTGCTCCATACCTGGCTCATCCTTGGCAGGCATGGGATACAGGCTGGGAGTGTGAACTGAGTGTAGCCTGCCAGGCTAAATGAGCAGACAACCCAAGTGGGCCCAAGCAAAAGTTGGGCAAAAGCGCCACTGGCCACAGAAGTTTTCAGTCGAAAAGCAACAACCCAAAGATCCTGTAACATTAGTTGCATAATTCATGTCATGGTAAAAAAAAAAAAAATAGAACAGATTCTCATTTAACATATACAAATAACTATATTGCTATAAGAAGTTAGAATATTTAGTAAAAACATTTGCTTCAGAAATCTGAGAAGTCATTAAGAATTGGATGTCATTTTAAAGTTTAATTTCAGTTAATAAAAACACAATTGACAAAAAGTGATTATTGCAGATTGATCAAGGGAAAGAAAGGGAGTCCTTCATATATTCATTAGAAAATAAATGCAAAAATCAAAACTTCCTACTATTAAATTATTCTTATTAGTCACTTCATTTCTGTGTAATAAATTACTTTCTTACTGGACCATGGGTCAGCAGTCTACTTTCACAATGTTAGGTGCTTCTGGACCACAAAGATTCCTAACAATCCTGACTCAGCTTTCTGGTACAAGAAGTGGTCTACCACTTGTCAACCTGGAAAACTGTATCTGAGATTATATTCTTCGATGTATCAATAGTTGACAGCACTTGGGACAGTACTTGTTAGTAGGCTCTGAGATTGTACACCTTATTCCTTGAAACTTATAGCAGAAGTTTCAGACAGGCTTAAGAGAAAAGCTGATAACTTTTCTCTTAAAGAAAAGTTGATATTTGTTCAAATATCAACAAACTGAGTCCCTTTCCAGTAATCAGTGAATTTTCTTAATTGATTTGAGATCACAAACAACAAAATGGATAAACTGAGTTAGTTTTCTACTGATAAGGAAACTTTTGTCATAAATTTAGTGGCTTAAAACATCTATTCATGATCTCACAGTAGGTGAAAAGTCTGAGCTCGTTCAACTGAGCTCTCTGCTTGGTCTCTCTAGGCCAAAGCCAAGCTGAAGCTGTTGGCTGTGCAGGCATCGTATCTGGAGGCTTTAAGAAATGATCTGTCTCCAAGTTCATTCAGGTTGTTGACAGAATCAATTTTCCTGCTGCTGTAGGGCAGAGGTCTCTATATTTTTACTGTTTTTTGGCCAAGGATTGCGTTCAGCTTTTAAATGCTATTCATTTTCAAGTTCTTTCTACCTAGCCCCATGTACCTTCAAAGCTTGCACCAAATCTTTCTCTTGTGGCAAATACTTTTGATGTTGGACTCTCTCTAATGTATCCTTCTGCCACCTGCCAAAGAAAACACTGTTTCTAACGAGCTCACGTAATTAGGTTAGGCCTAGCCAGATTATCTCTCCAATTTAAAGGCAATTTATTAGAGACCTTAGTTATGTCTACAAAATTCTGTCTGACTAGGTAATGTAACATAATCACAGGGTGACACCAGGGGGAGAAAGCCACAGATACCATCTTAAAACTCTGCATATCACAGAAACTAACAAACAAAAAGCCAACAAATCATATTTTTTGCTTTTTCTCACATAATAGAATAGATCCTTGATATCTACCTGACAGAAATCACCAAATGGTTAAACTTTAAAACCTGATTTCTCATCATGGCTGTAACCAATGACAAATCATTAACTGGCCGTGGAAAAAAAAAAACAAACAAGAATCAAGCTTAGCCAAGAACCAGAGCTAGAAATAAAAACACAGAATAACAACAACAACAAAAAATGAGTAAAAGAAACACAGACAGAAAATGTAAATTCTATTGCCTATAAAGATTCATATCAGAGACTAAAAAATAAAAAATAATGTGTCTATAGTTAAAGGACTCATAAGTTCTAAGGCCAGCCAGTGTAATTGGCTCTACCAAAAAAGTCCTTGGTCTTCTTGGTGGGACTTTTAAAACTGTAGAAGGCTAATTTTCAAAACTTTTTAAATACGGCAATTATGAAAAGCTTAATCAAGTTTGTGTCACAGGTTTATTTGACTCAGTATTCATATGAGGGAAACAGTATGATGATAAACTGGTTCTATGTTTTAGAACAGAGGCATAGGATATGTATAGTTCACAAGAAAGGCGTTAATAGCCTGTCACAGGGATTTCCATGACCAGCATGCATCCTCTCATTTGTTTTCCACAATGCAGCCAGAGTAATTTTTAAATTAAAAATGTATTAATTTATTCTGTACAATTATCACTTAAAATCCACATTTAGTGCCTTTCTCAATGTGGCCTACAAGATGGTATGACCTTTGTGACTTCCCTGCCTTCCTCATTTGAACTTAAAAACTTTCTCACATTCTTCCTTGATGTGCACTCCAGCCTTTGGACTTCAAATTTTTCACGCAGTCTTTTCCTATGCAATATTCCATCCAACCTTCCTTTTGACAGAGCAGGAGCACTGTCATCTCAAAGACTGCCTCTTTTAGTTCCAGTTCCCTTTCTATTCTCATGCATTTCAAGGAAATCACTTTCCTTCTAACTACAAGCAGCCAGAAAGAGCCAAAAGTAAAATACAGATAAGACAGCTCAGGCACAGAGGGAGTTAGGCAGGAAGTCTTTTGGGTAACTGCCAAACTTCACCCTTATGCAAAGGGCCCCGGTAAAACAGTGGGCCTTAATAAGCACATTCCTTCCCCTTCAGGTGCACTAAGATAAGGAAGCTAAAAGCAGACTAGGAGGGTAGGCCAGCAGCTGCAAAAAGATGTATGGGAACAGACAAACAATTCTCCCTCCCAGATAAGCACAAGAAACAGACACAGAAGCAGTCCAAGCAGCTGATAAACTCTTCCACCCTGAATCCTTAAAAACTCAGTCTGTAAGAGAGTGTGCCTCTGACTTAACTGGGCCAGAAGCCCCTCTCTTTTGTATATCTCTAAAATAAACCCGTCCTTGACTGTCAAACCACCTTTTGTGTTTATTACCTCTTTGTTTAATTCTTACATTTTTCACCCACCTAAATTCTGTTTACTCTTTGTAATGTAATTCAGTAGTAATTCCTTCAGAATATTTTTCCTTGCCCCTTAGTCCAAATCAGATTTTTCACCAGGCGGTCCCTTTGTGTTTTCATTTTTATCATATGGAATTGTCTTCTCAACTTCAATTATACTGCATTCATTAGCAAGCTATAACAGACTGTAAGTTTGTGTCCTCTCAAAATTCATACATTGACACCCTAACCTCTAGTAAGATGGTATCAGGAAATAGCACCTTGGGCAGAAAATTAGGTTTACATGAGACTGCTAGGATATAGGCTCCCTAGTGGGACTAGTATACACAGAAAGAGATTAGAGTTTTCTCTCAGCACCTTGTTAGGCTAACACAAGCTGGTGTAAGTCTGAATGGGGCCCTCCCAGACAGACACCTACCAATACCTTGAAATTTGACTTCTCAGCCTTCAGAAATGTGTGTAATTAATATGTTTTGTTTAAGCCACCTAGTTTATAGTATTTGTGTTGTAACAGTCCAAACTGAGTAAAACACAAGTATAATTGATGAACGTGAATAGGAGCAGGGAACTTAACATATTTAAAATTTCACTTTTTTTTTTTTTTTAAGAGAGTCTCACTCTGTAGTCCAGGCTGGAGTGCAGTGGCACAGTCTTAGCTCACTGCAACCTCTGGCTCCCGGGTTCAAGTGATCCTCCTGCCTTAGCCTCCCAATTAGCTGGGATTACAGGTGTGTGCCACCACAGCCAGCTAACTGTTGTATTTTTAATAGAGACCTCAAGTGATCCACCGCCTTGGTCTACCTTTGTGCTAGGATTACAGGTGTGAACCACTGTGCCCATCCTAAAATTTCACATTTAATACTATACCTAACATATAGTATGAACTCAGTTAATATTCAAATTAATTCTTCAATGAATTCAAGATAGACTTCATTTTTTATTATTGCATTTTTATAGTAAATATAATTAAAAATCAAAATTTGTGTGCCAGTATTTTATATTCAAGTTATAACAAATAATACTCAACATTATATCAGATGCAAGATAAATTTTGACAAACGAATATTTTGAATGATGTAAATTTAAATGTGAGATTCATAAATGTGGAGATATTTTCCTTAAGTAGAACAACTCAGTTCTTATTAGATTTAGTCTTGTAAAAATTTAATCATCCTCTATCTTTTCTTACAGTAAACCTTGTACAATTTTTTCTAAAATAACTTACATATATTAACTTGTAACACAACCTTAGGTTTGTGATTAACTTATTTAAATGCCAACTTAATTCATTTTCCTACTGAATCTAATGTATGTGATATTGCATACCCTTCTTTCATGTTCTGGAAAAATAAGTCATGTTTTATGTTTTAAATTTAAATGCATGAATATTTATCAATACTTTTATGTATCAATATAAAGCAATTTCAATAACACAGAAAACCTAAAGAAATACATACCACTTGAAATTTCATTCATAAATAAATCACTGCTAGCATTCTATAATTTTTCTTGTAGACATATTTTTATATACACACAACAATTTACATAAATGGGCTAAGATTCACACAATGCAGTGGACTTATACCCAAATATTTCAATTTGTTATAAAACAAAATATATAAATTAAACTTGAATGGCAATCCATAGTTTAGGGCAAAAATAAAAATGAAAAACAAAATGAAATGAATCTCTTGCTTCATTTCTCCCCGTTTCCAAGTTTACAAACTGGAAAAGAATATGTGATTTTTATATGGACTCATGTTAACTCTTCCACCTTACTCTATGTCCTTAAGCAATTTCTTAACTCCTCTGGGTATCTGTTTCTCTATGTGCATAGAGGAAACTACTGCAGGGGCACTATCTGATTAGATTGTTGGTGTTGATTGCATGAGGTAATAGACTCATTTTTTTACACAGAGTAAGCATTTAATAAATCTAGTCTTTATTATTTCTGATATAATAATAATAAATAATGCTATTAATGGATATAAGTTGTTTTCTCAGTTGTAACTGGGATAAATATTATTTTTATATTTTGTTATTTATTTTATTAAGAGTTTTAAGAAGATTTTCTGTTTTTATTCAGATGACTCTATGGCTTATTGTTCATTGATCTATAAAAATGTTGACTTATATTAAGATTTTAAAAATATTAAGCCATCCTTGCATTTTTGAAATTGTTAAGCTGTTTTATTATCTTATTGTATTACTATTTATTATTATATACTATTTATTCCATATAACCTACTACATTAAATATTGTAGAATTAATTTTATCTTATTATAGTAGTTATATAAAATATTATTCTTATTTACTGTTTATTACTTATTTTTTCAATCAATTCAATGAATACGGTATCAATGTATGATTCTTTTTTCTGATTTTTCACATAATTTAGTGATATCATAATGCTGCTTGAAACCGTTTAAGATGAAATTTCTACAGAAATAAAATAATGAGAATATGTAAGCACCAAGTCAGTGACTTCTTTTTATAAAAAGTAGAGTTTATTTATGGAACAGTTTTAGGTTTATGAAATTATTAGCAAAATTTAGAGATAATTCCAAAATATTCCCTCTTCACTCCTCCCCCAATCAGTTTCTTCTGTTATTAACTTTATGCCTTGCTGTAGTATATTTGTTACAATTGATGACACATTATTTATAATTTATTGTTAACGAACCCATAGTTTACATTAGGGTTCCCTCTGTGTGTTGTATAGTTCTATGGATTTTGATAAATATGTGCATAACATCATGTTTCCACCATTGTAGTATCATAAAAATGGTTTTGCTTTGCAAAAATCCCCTCTGTTCCACCTAACTGTCCCGTCCCCACAGACTAAAACCCCTGGCAACCAGTAACTATTCCCTGTCTCTCTAGTTTTGCATTTTCTTACTCAAAAAAATAAAAGAAAAAAATCCTCACTTTGTAAGATTAAGTGATGCAGCTTAAGGCAAATATCTGAGTGAGTTAAATTCACTTGAATGGAAGTAAACTAAGAACAGAAATGTGTGTGTAGGTATGAGCATATAGGAACGTTGCCTGAAATAAGGTGGCTAATGTAGTTGGGCTAATGTTCTGCTGTGTTCTGAATCCATCATCACCAATGGAACTTATTCTGCATATGAAGGAGAAATAAAGTTTACCTCAATCATTCCTATCTCAAGAAATCAATCTTTCTTTTTCTCTAAAACTTGCCAGCAGCTACCAAAATGTGTATCTCAATGCTTTCTGCCAAAATTGTAAGGATGTTTACTATTAGTTGAGATATTTTGTAACCATTGCCTCCACTTTGTTGAGATACAGAGCAAGTATCAGTGAGGAACCAACACTGGTCAGGCACTTGCTAGGCTGTAAAGAGGAAAGGGGTATAAAGTGGAATTGAGTTTTAATAATGAAAAACTCAATTAATAAATAAAATGGTTTTATCTCAAGTCCTTCTCAAAACTTTTTCTTACAAGTCATACTAATGTCTTATATTTCTCTGAGAAAAATGACTGAATGTCTATATTTTAATCTGCCTAGGGTTTTTCTTGTGAGAATTTAATAGGATATGTAGGAGTGATGGTACAAACCCTCCAACTAAGGGAAAAAATACAGAATATTTATTGTCTGTTATCTGTACCATTATATTAATAATTTCACCAGACAATATTTTGGTTTACATCCTAATAAAAAATAAATCAGATTTTAAAAGAACTACTCTCATTGATAACCTACATAAATTAATGTTTATAAAGTTTGAGCCTTAAACATAAACTTCAGAAAAATTTTTAGAGCTTAATCAGCTAATTTCCCATACTTCATTGGCAAAAGAAATGACAAGAGATTGTTAGAGTTCTAAACATTGATTAAACTGCAGAGAAAAATGTGTAGATGATGACTCACTAGCTTTCATAAGAAAGTTTGCAAAACCTTATAATAGTGCCAAAAAAGATAATGTGAAACATTACTCTTTTTCTATAGTCGTCTAGTCATCATAAATGCTATAAAATACATTATTCAGTTCATCTCCAACTTCTCCATTTTGTAACTTAAAATACTCTCTTGAGAATGAATTGCCTCAGATATTGAAAAAGTTTGGAAATATTGCTAGATTAATTATATTTTAACACTCACTATTGAGTAGTTGGCAGGGCATTCTAGGATCAGCCAAAAACAGTATAGCTTCAACTTTTACTTTTCAGAAATCTGATAAAGATTCTTAAAGGATATTCTCTAGCATTGTTTTGATTTTTAAAACTACAAATAGTTTTCTCTAGAAAAAAAGTAAATTTGCTTAATATGATTGACAATGAATTTCCACTATTTTCATACCTAAAAAATAATAGTACCTGGAATCTGTTCAAGTCAAAGTGTCATTTCCAAAAGGATAAAACAAGAGCAATAAAAGTGATTAATGTTTTCACCAGAAAAACTAATGAGAAGAAATAGTACATTTAAAACACTTCCCACATAATTTATTTAATTATGTATGATTGATTATATTTTCATTTGCTTCATGTATAAATATATTTCTCCCCAAGTATGTCATAAACTTTTTGAGAGATTAAAGTACATATCTTTTATTTTTAAATTACATCTAGCCCAGTGTTAAACATGGAATATATATTTAATTAATACTTAGCAATTGTTTATGGAATTTTTCCTTTTAAATGCAAAATACTCTGTCATAATAGTTCAATGCTACTGTTACTTGTAACGTCATGTATTTCTACACAATTCTTTGAAATTTTTTATTATTAATACTATATGTTCATGAAAATATGAAAAATGAAATAAAAGAAATATTTAAAATTAAGTTAATAGTTTTTACCCTTAAGGTGTGGATTATAATTCAGTCCATGATCCTAAGATATCATTATTAAAACAGAGATTAATGTTGTTTTATGTCCTGATCAATAGCTGTGTAGTCAATACAGTGTTAATAATATTAGCAACACTTCCACAGTAACTACCATATGCAGACACGGGCCTAAGCAGGTTACCTGGATTATCTCAAGTAGTCCTAAAAGCTCTTATAGATAAATTTATTTTCTCTGGTTTTCATCTGAGAAAAATGGGACGAATACAGATTTTTAGTAAGTTAACAAGTTTTATTTGAGAACAAAACTCATGCTCTTTAATTAATTGAAATAAGTTTTCTAACTGGGTCATCCCATTCTCTATCAGGACTTCTTGATTTTATAGTTCACAATTTCTCTTATCTTATACATCAACAGTCTACTGAGTCTACTTCTTTACGCCCCAGCTACTCCCTCAAGTCATCACTCCTCTTTCCCTTCATCTTAGAGTATTAGAATGACTTTGTTGCCTCTAATTTCAGCCCCTTGGCACCTGTCTATACTATTGCAAAACTGCAAACATCAATAAATTAACCTCTTTCCCTACTTAAATCCTATCCTGGGAAAGCTGAATGTGAGAAGACAAAAACACAACCATACTGTTAGGGCTTACTTTAAATTGATGATCAGGTAATCTTATTTCATTTTAATGGTCCATTGACTCTCACACACTTCTAGAAATAAATTTCATTAATTTTTTTTCTCATCACGCCTTCAAATCACACCCCGATTGTCATTCTCAACTGATCATTTTCTTTCTATTTGACTAAAATGTTATAAGCTGGTGGAAGAGAAATTTAACACAATGTCACCAGCAAAGTACTCATGTACCTGAAGCTGTGCCCAGATATTCAGTATTTCCTTCTGCTATGAACAACGACCTGTCTGGGCTTATATCTAAAACCTATTTCTCTATTTGTGCCCATTATTCCATCCTTTTCCTCCTACTCAAGGACACAGATCTATCAATATTCCTCTCTCTCCTATCTTTCTCCTACATCATCAATTTTTTCCTTCCTACTATAACTTTCCTAATAGCATTCCTATTTGTTTAAATTTTTCAAATTATTTTTCAAAATTCTCACCTTTTAAAATTTTCTCTGTAGTCAACCATTACATTCATTATCTTTATTTCATATTACCCCCCAAATTACTCTATGTCCTCAATTCCTCTCTTGCCATTCTGAGTCAAGACTATTCCAATGAACAGTTTTTCTACCACTATTCTTTTGAAATTGCTATATAAAAACATCACTGGCTTCCACATTGTCAAACACTCTATCTTTACTGCAGTTGACAGAAAATTAAACATAGTTGATCACTTGTTCTTCTTTGTTGGGATTTTGTTTTTCCATTTGGCCTCTAGGTCATTTATTCACTGCCTTCTCCCTTCAAGAGTGCTTTGCTGGTGTTTCTGCATTACTTTGACCATTTCATATTCAAAGACTACAAGGCTTAGTAATTGAATCTCTTCTCTTAATCATCTGCATACACCCTCTTGTTAATCTCATGCAACTGCATTGCTTTAAAATTGTATGTGTGCTAATGTTCATAGAATTTATATCATTGGCTGATAACTATTTCTTGAATTCCAAACTGATATATTCAATTACTTCTTTGGTATCTCCATTAAGATGTATAATAGAAGTTAGAAAGTCAACATATCCCAAAACGTGTTGCTTTGATATCTCAAAAACTCTTTTCCACCCAGTCCTTTCCATTTCAATTCTGGCTACTTACTAATTTTTATTTCTGATATCAAAATGTAGACTCATCCTTGAATATTTCCTTTTTTCTCTCATTCAAATTAAATTCCCCAGAAACCTATTTGCTTTACTTTGAAAATGAATTAATAATTCTACCACCCCTTAACAGCATCATATCTGCTATCTTGGACCAAACCATCATTTCTCACCTGAATTATTCTTTTAATTGCATTCTAAATCTTCTCCCAAATTCTGTCATTGCATTTCTATTTTAAACAGAGAAGCTACATAATATTTTAAGAATTTAATTCATGCTTTTACTCTCTTAAATTCCTCCTGTTGAGTATGTTTTCTTATCACTTGATACAGGGACAGAAGGTCATATGTACCCGTCATAACCAATGCTTGTTACCTTTCTGAGTTTGCCCTTCACTCTCCTCCATACTTCTGTGATCCATACCCTGGTCTACTTGCTGTTTTTCAGGGCGCTTGCACCTGACATTTCTTCTACCAATAATATCTTCTGTCCACAAACCTGTTCCATTCCTTTATTTTTTTATTCATAGCACTTTCACTATGTTCTAAATGTAATAGTTGTTTTCTCTGCAATTCTCCCACACCAATAGGGAAGAAGCTTGAATTTGCCACTGTACTTAAAAAATGTAATGCCTACTATTTATAATATATTCAAAAATATTTTCTCAATGAATATATGAACAAAGTAATGAAAGTGATGGAGAACAAATCTAAATCTAGGATTAACATTAGTGAATATTCAAAGGTGTAAATCTTTCCAAATGAGTTCATTTGAGGACTTTTGTAGAAAATTTTTTTCTTTTAATGTTGATCAGTGTAGACAATTCTGATAATTTCCCAAAGTCAGTTTGGCTTTCTGACAGTATAAATAAACTGATAATTTTCCACATTTTATATTAATGTCTAACGTGATCACATTCAAAACTAAAGAATGTGTAGGCTTTTAGAATAAGTCTGGAGATGTGAATGCTGTACTTTTCAATTAATTCTAATTAAACTTTTATATCATTTTCTGTGAATGAATTTTTATGCTAAGTTGCTGATGCATAATAAATACAAGCATAAGATACATAATATGAGCATGTCTTATATACAAAATTATAGAATTGTAAAATTGGAGGAGCTACTTGAACCTTGAAAGGCATTTCAAAGAGAAAGTAAAAGAAACTGTTTCCTTTGGTGCAGGTTAACTGAAGGAACATACTAAGTATAATACAACCTGAATAGTAATTATATTCCTCATTTATTATTTGCCTGCTACAAATCATTCAGTGCTGGGTATTATGTATGTGTGTGTGTGTGTGTGTGTGTGTGTGTATACACACACACATAATATATATTATACACATATATATATGTATTGTGTGTGTATATATACACAATATATGCAAGACATATGTATATATATACACATACAAATACATATATATGTATTAAACTCATGCATACAGAAAAGCCCATTTTGAACAGAAGCAAACAATGTTTTTTGATGTATTCATAGTATTATATTTCAATATCAGGCAGGCAGTAATTTATTATTGCTTACTTAGCTAATAAATTTTAGAAAGAAGAAAACAGTGGTAGAAAGCACATGACATATTTGTATAATCTTCTGCTACATATTTGTGATTATGGCACTTTGAAAAGCTTATCTGAAGGGAGATATAAAATCTAATATGTTGTATAATAAAAAGGTTGTATAATAAAAAAGATTATTCAGCATTGTATTTTATCAGGTACAGCATTTGGTACATAGGTGCCCATAAACTATGTGAATAAATACAGGAATTATTCTTTAAGGGTAAATATTTTTGTAACACAATTATTTATTTATTAACTCTTGCAGATCTATATTTCTTCAATGCTAAATTATTGACATTTAAACAAGTGAGCATTTCTGAAAGTATGCATACAGGGATGTCAAAACTAGTTTTGTTTTGACATGTCAAAACCATGACATAACCCACCCATTCAAATCTGGAATTTTATTCAAAACATTTAAAACCTGTATGATACCATCGCAAACCAGTCAGAGTGAGTGCATTGTGTCCCCGTGGGGGCCGGTGTTAACCCTAAAGGTTGCGATCATCTGGATGTTGAGGGGAGGAGATCCTCAGTGTGGCCAAAGTAGTATGGAGAGTGGAGGGAGGAATGTGACACGTAGCAGACAATAACATAATTTACTTTTTTTCTCGTTTGTTTTTATGGCACAGTTTCGCTCTGTCCCCCAGGCTGGAGTGCAGCAGTGATCTCGGCTCCCAGGCTCACACGATTCTCCTGCCACAGCCTCCCAAGTAGCTGGGGTTACAGGTGCCCGCCACTGTGCCCAACCGACTTTTATATTCTTAGTATAAACGGGGTTTTGCCATAGTGGCCGGGCTCGTCTCGGACCCCTGACCTAAAGTGCTCCACCCACCTCGACCTCCCAAAGTGCTGAGATTACAGGCGTGAGCCACCACGCCCCACCTAATTTACCATTTCAGCAACGAGTATGCTCATACCACTTTACTCGGGTAAAATATTAGCCTAGAAATAGATCTTGATCAATATGGATGACAAACTTCATAATCAAATAAATAATGGGTAGCTTAAAAAATGAAGCAATTTTTCTCAGGCTTTGGAAAATTTTATCTTCAATAACCATTTTTTAAGGCACATGTCAAACATCAAAAACTTGCTCATATGGTACACTTTTTATCTTACAAAAATAAGCACAACAAAAAATGTGCTTCTGAACACTAGAGCTTTGTGAGTTAATTGCCTGAAAACATCTTCCAGATCTGAAATTCATTTTATTTTACCATTCCTTTATGATTTGAAAAAAATTTTTCCCAAAGTTGTACACAAGGACTAAGATGAATAATCCTAATAAAAAATAAACTATTTTTGGAATATTGTTAATTTACTCCTAGTGAAATTAGTGTTTTCAACTGATTGCCTTTGTTTTCTAACACACAGAAAGAACTACCAGCTGTTTTTATTTTTCAGCAACAGCTTTTATATCTGTGCTTAAGGCAGCAGTTATTGAAATTTTTTTTTATTACTTCGGAAGTGCTTATTCTAAAAGTTAATGAAAGTCTTTTTTCTTTATTTACTTGGAATAGTTTATATTGTCTTCTTCTTTTACCTTTCTTTTCTTACTTAATTCTTTCATTCTTTTCTGCAAATAGTCCAGATCAGTGCTCTGACAATAACTTAACTATCACGAACTTTTTCCCTCTGTAGGTAGCATTGTTTTGTTTAACTAAAACAACAGAGTTTTAATTAAAAACAATTAAATATATATTTGCTGAATTAAATATTATTTTCATTTGTAAGGGAAAGGGCTGGGTTAGACATTTATTTTTACCGGTTAAACTGAGAGATTTCTTTCCTTAATGTATTCACATGATCCAGCAAATTTAATACCTCTTCCTAAAGTTGACAATTAGGTCATATATTTGTTATCTCTCTTGTAAATGGATGCAGAGGGTGATTCTGAGATGTACTTTGCCTTCTTGTTATGGTTGCTTTCTACATCTTTCTGTAGAAAGATGTAGATATCTTTCTACATCTATATCTACTGTTTAGGTAAGTGTTGTCCAGTAGAATATGATGTGAGTCACAAATGCAAACCACACATGCAATTTTAAATTTTTAGTAGGTTTCTTAAAAATTATAAAAGGTAAAAATAATTTTATATCTAAATTGTCATTTCAACACTAAATAAATATAAAGTTCATTGAGATATTTATAATTGTCTTTCATATATGTGTATATTTTGTAGTAACAGCATATCTTAATTCAGACCAGCCAGACTTCAAGTGTACAGTAGGCACATGTGACTACCATATTGCATAGCGAAAATCTTGACTCTTATTTTTAACTGCTTTTCTAATTGTGTTCTCTCTTCCCTAAATATTTACAAAACTTAAGAGTCAAAGGAACAATTCAGTGTATTCATTTTCACTGCTAAAACATTTACAATTATATCAGTGACCATTAAAAAAAATTACAGTAAGTTTAAATAATAAAGCAAACCTTTTCCGTAGAAGGGTAGTTTTTATGATCATCCTTCTGAAAGCAAGTTGTTTGAATAAAATAAAATCATTGTATTTAATTTAAGCTCAATTACTGAAATTACTCTTCGATATGGAAAATTATATAAGATTATTTGGCATAAGCTTTTTTTTTTAATTCTCAGGATAATACCCACAGTCATGTTGTAGTAGAATGTGAATTCTGATAAAACATCAAATGTATAACTTGAAGTGAAATTAGTTTACTCATCTTTGACTACTGATTTTTCCTATTGTTGGTAGTCTAAAGTGTATTGTGAACCTCCATAAACATTTATAGGTAAAGAAACATTATTTGATTTGTGGAAATTGAAAAATAAATTTTTGTTTTAAATTACATAAACTAATTGCATTAAAAATATTTTCAGGTAAGATTTTATTTCCTTTTAACTTGCTGCATAATTTCTTACTTGCAAAATGGAAAAACAATAGTTTCCACTTCATAGAATTATTATGGGGATTAAACAAGATAGAAAATTGTAATATAGAATGTGTGTAATACATGCATGATTTAGTATGTTATTATTGAAAATATTTTGTTTTCTGTTCTCTTATAATTGCTATCTGCTGTTCTCACCAACTACCAAAGCTTCCACACTTTTATTCTTAGCTTCCTATGTCTTTCCTATGCTCTACATGTTGGATAAGACAACATGGGCATTACACACACACACACACACACACATACACACACACCCTACTGGTTCAAATGACTGAAGCAGAGTCATCATTCCCACAGTTTTCCAAAAATATTCAATGTCTTATATATATATTTTTTAATCTCAAATAAAAGTACTAACAACCTGGATCTAATTCCCAAAGCCCAACTTACCTTTTAATCTTCTCATTTACAGCTACCCAATCACCCTAATATCTCCTTTTCCTCTTAAATATCTACACCAATTCCCTAGTAATAGAGAAACATAATTTAACACTTCAGATTACTTTTGTCTGAGATAAATCCTAAACCAAATTGAATATTGGGACAGCAGGCATTAATAAGTACCATCTTTTTTTTTTCTTTTGTTGGTGGAGATGCCGGGATCAAAAATAAGGACTGTCTTGAGCAATGTGGCACATAAGCCACTTTATCAACATTGAAATATTTTAGTTGAGAAGAAATGAGAATTTGAACCTGGTATTTGCAGTATGAATACATCAGAGAAAGATGTGTGAGGAGTAATATGGAGAAACTGGAATTGAGCAGAATGATTAGGAATTCAGTAGATCAGTTGTTGTCACAATTATGCCCCAATACCTTCAGTTCAGAATATCAGTCTGAATGAAAGACTATGGAGACTATGGCTAGCATCATATTTTCTCTTTAAAAGTAATAGATATAAGACAGGAAAATAAACAAGACCAAAGTGCAGAGACACAGTACGTTGAATAAAAAATAATTCAGGCCTGTGGTGGGGAACTAGGGGAGGGACAGCAGGGGCTGGGGAGTTGGGGAGGGATAACATGGGGAGAAATGCTAGATACAGGTGATGGAGAGGAAGGCAGCAAACCACATTGCCATGTATGTACCTACGCAACAATCTTGCATGTTCTTCACATGTACCCCAAAACCTAAAACACAATAAAATATATATTAAAAAACAAAATTCAGACCAGGTGTGCTGACTCACACCTGCAATCCCAGCACTTTGAGAGGCCAAGGCAGGCTGATTGCTTGAGCCTAGGAGTTTGAGTTCAGTCCAGGCAACATGCCAACACCTATCTCTATTAAAAATATGAAAGGATTCTATATTTAGAAGACCCCATCATCTCAGCCCCAAATCTCCTGAAACTGATAAGCAGCTTCAGCAAAGTCTCAGGATACAAAATCAGTGTGCAAAAATCACAAGCATTCCTATACACCAATGACAGACTTAAAGAGAGCCAAATCAAGAATGAACTGCTATTCACAATTGCTACAAAGAGAATAAAATACCTAGGAATACAAATATCAAAGGATGTAAAGGACCTCTTCAAGGAGAACTACAAACCACTCCTCAAGGAAATAAGAGAGGACACAAACAGATGGAAAAACATTCCATGCTCATTGTTAGGAAGAGTCAATATCGTGAAAATGGCCATACTGGCCAAAGTAATTTATAGATTCAATGCTATCCCCATCAAGTTACCTATGAGCCTCTTCACAGAACTGGAAAAAACCACCTTAAACTTCTTATGGAACCAAAAGAGAGCCTGCATATCAAAGTCAATCCTAAGCAAAAATTGCTCATCATCACTGGTCATTAGAGAAATGCAAATCAAAACCATATTGAAATACCATCTCACGCCAGTTAGAATGGTGATCATTAAAAATCTGGAGACAACAGATGCTGGAGAGGATGTGAAGAAATAGGAACACTTTTACACTGTTGGGAGTGTAAATTAGTTCAACCATTGTCGAAGACAGTGTGGCGATTCCTCAAGGATCTAAAAATAGAAATTCCATTTGACCCAGCAATCCCATTACTGAGTATATATCCAAAGGATTATAAATTGTTCTATTCTAAAGACACATGTACATGTATGTTCACTGCAGCACTGTTTACAATAGCAAAGACATGTAACCAACCCAAATACCCATTGATGATAGACTGGGCAGGGAAAATGTGGCACATATACACCATGGAATACTATGCAGCCATAAAAAACGATGAGGTCATGTCCTTTGTAGGGACATGGATGAAACTGGAAACCAACATTCTCAGCAAATTGACACAAGAACAGAAAATTGGGAAAACATGGGGATAAATGCCAGATATAAGTGATAGGGATGGAGGCAGCAAACCACATTGCCATGTATGTACCTATGCAATAATCCTGCATATTCTTCACATGTATGCCAGAACCTAAAGTGCAATTTTATATATATATATATATATGAATACAAAATTATTAATTTTAAAACCCTATTTCATTCCAATGCTTTGTTTCTATGGTAGCACTTGGAAATACCTGCTTTTTGTAAAACATGAAGAAAAATAATATGAGTTTGAAAGTAGTATCCAGACATCTCATAAATAGCTCTTTTGTAAAATTTGAAATTATTCATTACCTCAGACTAAAAAACTGATGAGATCCAAGAATATCAATATTGACCTCGTCTATTTTCATCACCCAATGAAGCATTTTAAGTTTTTTTTTTTCTTTTAATCATTTGAGGTTGGTAACTATTATATAGAAAAAAAATCATTAGATTTGGGATCAATGGGAGTATTTTTAAATCCCTCAAATTTTGCTAGTTTGAATGGCCATGCACACACACTTTAGTTCCTATGGATCTAGTAGTGTTCCTCATTGGTAAATAAGAATGGAACTCCTCTTGTTTGGTTTTCCAGTGCCTGGTATGTGTCTGACAAACTACAGGCATTCAACAAACTATTATACTTTGCACATACACTCGACATATGAATATTTGTAACTGTAATATGTCTTAGTGATAAAAAATATAATAAGGTGAGTTGTAGACAAGCAGCCACGGCATTAAGCACAGTAAGGACAGGATGGATACGTGGCTAAGAAAGGTCTATCTTTAGGGACTACTACACTAAGTACACAGGACTTTACAGCCAATGATTTGGGAACTTACTCTCAGTTATTGATGGATTAAATTTCTCACACTGGTTATTAGTGAGAATAATATTTTTGACATGCACTATGAAATCTGTAGTAGATATAACTTGAACCATGAAACAGAATGTGTGTAATAAACTTGTCAAGAATATGTCATGATGTTCTAGCCTACTAAAATTTCAGGGAAACTTTAATATCTTTCTGAGTTTTTTATTTTTTTTTGCAATTTTACTCCCATGAACAATAATTATAATGGTGAAGACAGAAACTAAACACATTTAATGTAAATAAAATTGCTATTATTATGCTTTTATAATTCTAAGAGGTTTCTCTGTGTCGTCCATTTTTGCTTGTCCACAAACTTCCTCAGATAAAAACAAGAAAAGATAAAGTGAATGTTTTGAAACATGAATAACATCACACTCCCCAGTGACTTTCAATCTCTTTCCTGGTGAAAGTCAAATTTCTCCAAGTGTCTATAAGATAACAGGAAGACAGCATCTGCTGCATCATTGCTTATTGTACTCCTCTCACTTTTTCTTCCTAGCAATCTTAATTCCAGGCACTTGAATAATATAAACAAAATCCTTGCCCTCATGGGAGTTATAGCAAAACAAATTGAGGTAAACAAAAGTCACAGAAACAAATAAATACTAAGATAATATATCTGTTATGAATAAAAGAAACCTGTACATAGGGTAATCTGAGGCCTCTGATGGAATTGCTACTTGAGCTAAGGATTGAGAATAAACCAGGAATTATAAAGTGTATGGCATAAGGTCAGCGATCACTGAAAGTGAACAGCCTATAAATTGGTAGAAAGCAGAGTGATTATATTTTTGTTCATATTTTGCAAATTCTTTTGAAAAATCACTTGAAAAGAATCTGAAAATCACTAATTTCTAATGCCTTATCTTGCAACTTAAGGTTAATTTGCAGTTAAACTGGCAAGTCTTTTATATCAATAGTAGAATATATTAGGTATACACAAATAAAAATATATAAATCCTGCTCAAAATTGTTGTAACTACAAAAGTCAAATGATAAATGAACAAAACTTAAAAGGTTTATTATCTATAACATGACCTTGTCATTACATGAGTTTTGGTACAACCTTGGTAAGCACATTCTTCAAGAACATGCATCTAAATTGTTCCAGTTACTTGAATAAATAGATTTTTTGCCCTACCAGGGTACTCTCTGTAAAACTGTATATGAATGGACATGTATAGACCTCATTTTTTAAAATAGACAATTGCAGAGCTGTAACCTTTCAAATCAGTGACACATTTACAAGAAGTTTGAATATGATCTCAGGGATGTCTAGAAAAGCTTTATTCTAAACTGATTTTGTAGCTCATTTACACTTTTATTATCTATAATATATTGTTTTAATATAACTAAATTTAAATTTCAACTCTTCTTATAGTTTAAGAAAACATTACATTTTATATTTAAATTTGAATTAAACAATGAAAAAAATCCTGACACATCAATGTAAAACACTACTGGTTTCCTGAAACACATTTTGAAAAACCACTGGTATGTGTTACCTCAGCTTTCAAAATACTTTGTCCTTCATTTTGAAAGCCACACAGTTCATCTACAGAACTTTTCACTCTCAGCTTTGCCAATAATATATTGAGAGCTAAATCTCAATTAACAGTCTATCAAAAAATATTTTAATACATTCACTGTAACTTAATTTTCTCAATATATGAATGTTTTAAGTGACTGAAAAACCATATAATTGGGACGTATTTTATTCTCACATGAAGAACAAGTGTTCAATACGCTGATAAATTTTTGATTATTGCACTTGCAATGTAAATTGCAACATTTATGCTTGAACTCTGTAGTGCTCTAGAATGTAACCTACTGTCCTTGAAATATTAATAGAGTTGAAATTACAAAATTTTCTCCAAGATGAGCTTTTTATGTTTCTCCCTGACTATCTGGGGAAATGTTGTTGTTATCTTTCCAGAATACTGCGAAAATGCCCTGAAGAGGCAGATGTTTCTAAGGGGACTTCAGATATTTTTAAGAATAATGTCTACAAGGTTTGAAGAGGATGCAATGTGATATGACATCCTCTCCTGATTATTCTCAAATCTTGTCCTAAATTAGAGTAAACTGAGCAGTCTTTAAAATCATCTCAGGAAACATTTAAAACTACAGACACTGTGTTGAATAGGTACTTATACTTAGTGCTTTCTGGGAGTGGCTCCTTGAATTAAAATGTCCCATCTGGTGTATTAAAAGGTTATATAGCAGAGTGCAAAAATGCATCTGTTTTGAAAAACATCCAGAGTGTGCTTATACTTATACAAATCCATTTATACATAACTAATTTCTAGTAGAAACCTTCACATATGTAATTCTCACGTATCAACTAATTTAAGCCCAGAGCCCTCGTCCATAAATTTCTTAGTGTATCCCCAGACAGCAGGTGCTATTACATCTATTTTTTTCACTCGGTCTCACAACACTATTTTAATTCAAATACGTTAGTAACTTATTTATATTTTTTATAATTAAAACTAAAATCAGATTTTTCTATACTTGGTCAAAAGTAAATACTAAATAATTAAAACATGACTGGGGATTCTAAAAAATTGACTTTAATTGTGGCTATGCTAATAACACAATTCTTGTTTCTTCTCTTTATGGTTTAAAAACTGGCTCTTGCCTACTTGACACTATGTTTTAGATACTTTTATTTTGAGGATGATATTCTTGGAAAGTTGTTTATAAGGCTTGTACTACAATCGATAGCATGCTGTCTCTGCAATTCAAAGACCTTATTTTCTCCCCTAGCATTTATGAGTTCTACTATAGTGTTATTTTTCAATTTTACACTTTAAAGAAGTAACACATTGCAGAAACTATTAAAAGGTTATGCAGAAATTAAAAATTAGACAAAATGATGACTGTATGTCTTTTTAGGTTAAAGTGAAGCGTTAACAGGTCCACCTCAAAATTATTTAATTATTAAAGAAAAGTGCCTTTTATTTATTTTCGATTTACCATTAGTTGGGAATTAGGCTTTCTAAAGCATCATAATATTTTGTCAATTTTTGTCTGGCAGGGGTAAAAATTATTTCTATGCAGTGTATTACACATTCCCAAAAGTTTATAGTTCCATTGTCTTATAATCCTGTTAACTAAGTTTGTATCTAAATTACTAAGCTGTCTCTAGAATTTTTTTTTCAGTATCTTTATATACTTAATTTGCCAAACATTTCTTTTGAACTAAAGTACTATTTATGGAGTTTCCGTCATTCATTTATTATCTAAATGTGTAACATGGTCACTCACTCTATATTTGGGTCGGAGTTGTATTTATAAGGTTTTGAAAAATATAGTTAGACAAAAACTATCAATTAGTCTTGTAACTGCTGTTGGGGGATTTTTTCCTCGCCATTTTTCTAAGGTCTAGGGTTTTTGGTTTCTTTTGGCTTGGTTTACTTACAATTCCCAGATTGTGGGGAAGATACTACTGTTTTGTACTCATAAAGGATTTTACTTAAAATATACTTTTAACATGAATTCTTAACCATTATGGATTATTTATATTAGAGGGTAATATTTGTTCCCTATTCTTGATTTCTCTAGAAAGATGTGGAGAGATTTTCATTGGAACATTTCACCTCTGTCTTCTTCTCCTTACTCCTGATGCCTGTGAAAACATAGAGCCACATGTTCTGACTGGTAAGTTTGGAGAAAAGTAACAGGTTATGCGTATTGCCTCCAGGGACATGTTATCCATCACTACATGAAAAACAAACCCCAACCCACGTTCCAATGATTGGGTGTAAAAGCCTATTTAATTCTTTCAGTAGTCTTCTTAATACTGCTGTATGTATCAGTGAAAAAGGTGACATTCTGGCCTTCATTCTATACTTCTTCATTCATTGTCTGTTCAGAATTATGACAGGAAAACTATTAATTATATTGGATGACCTCCTTCAGAGTTTCCAGCATTTTGTAATTATCTATGCATAAAATATCACCTCCCATGAAAAGAATAATAAGCTAAAGCTACAGTGTTCTCATTCAATTAGTTTAAGTCTCAGAATTAATTACCTTAGTACTTCCTCAGAAAACCAAATCAAATTAAATTCAATGTGTATGAAAATCACGTTATTATATCTGTAAGAAACAGTTACTTTAAAGAGTGTTCGTTTTGGAAAGGACATTAGTTTTAAAAATTCTATAAAGACTCTCCAAGAGACCATCCTTTACGTAGTTTTGGACCCAATATTTACAATAACAGTCACTTACTTGAAGTACATTAAAACAATTTCACATGGAAAATTCAAAAGCAGCTCATTCCTATTTAGTCTATGGTATAGCTATTATCTGAACAAGGAGGATTTTCTTTCTTTAGTGCTTTCCAAAAAGGTGTTAACAAATAGATGAAGTGATGTTCAAAGTAGGGAAGACAGGACTATAGATTTATAGCCAGGTTGAAGTTTTTCCTTCAGCATATCAAAGTGTACCACATACTGGTACTTTTATTATTATTTTTTGGCTCATATTATATATGTTTATATGTACAAATTTAAGGATAAATTGCGTAATGACCAAGGCAGAACTTTAAGGGTATCCATCACTCAAATAATGTGTGTGATACTAATTAACTGATTTCTCATCATCCACCTTGTTCCCACCTTTGCACCGTTTTTAGTCTTCCTTCTCTGTCATTCCACTCTTTATGTCCATCTATGTGTACAGATATTTTAGCACTGCTCATGAATGAGAACATCTGATATTTTACTTTCTGTGCCTGATTTGTTTCACTTAAAATAATGATCTCCAGTTCCATTTTTGTTGCTTCAAAGGACATAATTTTATTCCTTCTTATGGCTGAATAGTATTCCGTTGTGTATATATATGATATTTTCTTTGTCATTGATCCATTGATGGACACAGGGTGATTCTGTTATCTTTGCTATTTTGAATAGTGTTACAATAAAGATGAGTGCAGGTGTCTTTTTGATATACTGATTTCCTCTGGGTATGTACCCAATAGTAAGACTGTAGGATTGAATGGTAGTTCTATTTTTAGTTATTTCAAAAATCTCCATACCGTTTTCCATAGATGCTGTACTAATTTATATTCTCACCAACAGTGAGTATATGAGCTCCTTTTTCTCTGCATCCTCTCCAACATCTGTTATTTCTGTCTTTTTAATAATAGCCATTCTGACTGTCATAAGATGATAACTCATCAGCATATGAAGTTTTGCAAAGTGCTATCATTATGCTTTCAAAGAAACTGTTTAAACCTCCAAATATATCCTGATAAAAGACACTCATTACTGACATTATGTATGTCTTCCATTTATCCTAGAGTTTCTTATATTGAATACATGACAATAATAGCATATTACAGTAGCACAATACATAAGAGCAAATCTTATTGTGAGTTTACCATGTAGCATCTTGGGCTAAGCACTCAGAGTGTATTTAATTCTCATCATAAATCTGTCTATCAAACACAATTTTCAGTTCTATTTTAAAATGTTTATCCCAGGAAGTAGGGAAGTTATGTAATTTGTCCAAAGTTGAACAGATATAAGGGCCTACACAGCTTCTCAATTCATATATTTTTAAATCAAAAATGGTCACTCTTAATAATGACAGATGGTACTATTCTTGTATGAATTCCATTAGAGTAAAGGCCTGGTATCACAAACATCTGAAGGAAATCATCACACTCCACTAAACTTCCTCAATGGCTGCTGAAGGGTCCAAATAATCCAAGTAACAATCCTTCAGAAGAGTCAACTAAATTAAGGCAAACTTTGACCAGTGAAGGATTGAAGATAGAATAAATGTAGCAGATAAGTTATCTTTTCTTCCATACAGTATCTCTGAAGACATCCATTGTGTCTTGCTAATCAAATATTCTTGTCCTAAATCTGTGGCCAGTTTTGTAACCACTTCTTTGTGTTTGTACTATCTCCTTCCCTGCCTCACAGTCCTATTTTTCTCACTCATGATTCCCTGGCATTTCACTTTTCAGTAAAGTGTAAGTACCTTATTTTCCAGCTCATGTTTTATCATTTCTAGGTAACTTAATAAAACAGTGCTTCATATGCTACCTGTCTCATAGGATACTGTAACAGAATTCAATACCCTATCATCACATAATATGACTTTTTTAAAAAGCATTTGTTTATTTGCATACATAGCAATGAACACAATGTGAAAACTCAAGAAATATTTGTTAAATGAGTATTCACACACATACACTTATATACAATGCATATGACAGAAAGTTGTGATACTAATACATAAGCTAATATTAATTTAGTTTTTATGTGTTATATATATTTGAGAGTATAAGTTATCTACATAATGCAATTTAATCTTTTCAGCATGCCTCTAAGGGAGGTATAAATAATAATTCCACCATTTTATAATTTTTTAAAGATGCTTAAAAGAAATTATCCAATTCTGCATATTATAAATCTCATTTCCAAAATAACTTCTGGTCACCAATGAAAAAGGCCTTAATTTTACTCTTTCTCATTTTATCCTGCTTTTATCTTGCCTTTACCAAAGCCATAATTATTTACAAAGACATTTCCTCTGCCTTCTAGAAAGTTGTTGCTTATATGGCTTCAAGTTAGATTGTTAAATGCTGAATTATAGAATGGTAAAAAAGATGGAGAATTTTTGAAAATTAGAAAATTTAGCAAATAAACAATTCATGAATATTTTTGAAATGATATCTCATTTTGCAGAAACTGTATAATTATTATAGCTATGCTTTTCATTCTTTTTATAATAATTCAGAAGTGTTCCTGATGTCGACAAGGAACTGTCTCATACTCAGAAAAGAAGAAAGTATATTCATAATTTTCAAAATAACCCATTTTATACAATTCTTTTATTCTACTTGTATTTTGTGTGAATAAGGAGGGGATGTCTTCTATAAATTGTATTTTACTGTGGTAGAACACTAAACGTAAGATCTATGCTATTATCAAGTTTTAAGTATATGATACATTGTTGTTAACTATAGGCACAATATTGTATTAGTATATATCTAAAGCTTATTCGTCTTGCTTAACCAAAAGTTTTATTCATTGATTAGTAATTCTCAATTTTCCCTTGCCCTAGCACCATCATTCTGCTCTTCATATTATGAATTTGACTATTTTAGATATCTCATGAAAGTGGAATCATGCAATATTTATCTTTCTGTGACTGGCTTAGCTCACTTAGCATAATGTCCTCAAGTTTCATCTACATTGTCACATCTTGCAGAATTTCTTTCTTTCTTAAGGCTGAACAGTTTTCTGTTGTATACATGTAACACATTTTCTTCATCCATTCATCTGTTGAGAGACACTTAACGTTGTTTCCACATCTTTGCTGTTGGAAATACTGCTGCAATAAACACAGGCATGCTGATATTCCTTGAGAATCATAATTTCTAATCACAGATAAATATACCAATGAGACTGCTGAATATGGCAGTTCTATTTTTATTCTTTTGAATAACTCCATTCTGTTTTCCACAGCAGCTGCATAATTTTGCATTCCCACTAACAGTGTACAAGATTCTAGTTTCTCCACATCCTCATCAGCTCTTGGAGGCTTGTTTTTTTTTTTTTTTTGGTAATAGCCATCCACATCCTCATCAGCTCTTGGAGGCTTGTTGTTTTTTTGGTAATAGCCATCCTGAAAGTTGTAAGGTGATATTTTATTATGGATTTGATTTGTATTTACCTGATGACTGGTGATATTGAGTATTTTTTCATATACCCATTTGCCTTTTGTATGCCTTCTTTGCATAAATGTCTATTCAAGATCTAGTCAATTGTTTGAGATATTTTTTGGTATTGAATTGTAGGGTTTTTAAAAAATATATTGGATATTTGCCTCTTGTTAAATATATAATTTGCAAATACTTTCTCTCAATTTTTGGGTTGCCTTTTCACTCTGTTGATTGTTTACATAGCTATGGGGAATTTTTTTTAGTTTGATGTAGTCCAATTTGTTTATTTTTGTTTTAGTTGTCATATTCGTGAAATCACTGCCAAGACCAATGTCATGAAGTTTCAGATGTTGTGATCAAGTCTTTAATTCATCTTGAGTCGATTTTTATGTATGCTGTAAGATGAGAGTCCCATTTTATTCTTTTACATGTGAAAATACAGTTTCCTCAGTACCATTGTAGTATCCAAGCCAATCAGAAGGAATGCACCACACACTGAGTCCTAAATTAATAGTCCTTTTTATTAGCTGGTGATTGAGAGTCAGCTTACATTTAAAATCTCTCGGCCCCAAGGAAGGGGCTTGATTATCTTTTATACCTTGATTTAGGTAGGGAAGGGGGTACCTAGCTGAAGTGGAATCTTGCAGAAGCAGAACAAACAAGTTAGATAAGGAAGCTGGTAACCAGGGAGCAGGAGGTTCTCAGGATTGTTGGTTGCTAAGGGTATTTCCATACCATCACTAAAGGGTATGGCAGGGAAACCTTCCATACAATCAGTCACCAAGAGAGGTATTCACAATAGCAGGTGTGCTTGTGAAGTAGGATGTACAGGTACTGAGCACAGTGTGACCTAAACCTCAATGATTCAAATTTCTGAGTACAGCATGACTCAGTAATGCACCTGTGAGGGCTGTGGCAGGGAAGGAGAAGCTAGGCTGGAGCTTACAGCTAAGATGGAGTCAGTTAGGCTAACACAAGTTAGGTTATTACAACATCTGTTGAAGAGACAATCCTCTTACTGTGAATTCCTGCCACTCTTGTCAAGATTAGTTAAACTTATATGTGTGAATTTACTTTTATACCCTATTCTGTTCCATTGGTTTATACCTGTATTTATGCCAGTGCCATACTGTTTTTATTACATTAGTTTTAAATATCTTGAAATCAGGAAGTGTTATGTCTCCAAATTCATTCTTTCTCAAGATTGGTTTGGCTCTGTGGTTTTCTATAGATTCATATAAATTGAGGAGTAGTTTTTTCCATTTTAATAAAAATGCTATTGGGATTTTGAAAGAAACTGTACTATATCTGTGGATCTTTTTGGGTAGCTGGACATTCTTAACTATGTAAAGGCTTCAATTCATGAAAACATAATGTCTTTCCATTTTTGTGTCTTCACTAATTAATTTCGTTCATGTTTTACACATTTTAGTGAGTTTTTCACTTCTAATTAAGTGTATTTCTAGGTTTTTAAAATCTTTTTATATTATTATAAATGAGACTGTTTTCCTAATTTCCTTTTAAGATAGTTTGTTGCTTGTGTATAGAAATGCCACTTACATTTGTATGTTGATTTTGTCTTCTGTACCTTCAATAAATTTATTTATTGATTTAACAGGTTTTTTAAATTGTTGAGTCTTTAAGGTTTTATTCACATAAGATCATGATAACTGCACGCAGGAACAATTTACTTCCTCTGCAACTTGGATGACTTTTGACTCCTTTTCTTGCCTAATTGCTCTGACTAGGACTTTTAGGACTGTGTTGAATATAGCAAGGTGCACATCTTTGCCTTGTTTTTGAGTTTGGAGGAAATGTTTTCAAATTTTCTCTGTTGAGTGTAATGTTGACTGTGAGCTTTTCATATATGGCCTCTATTTTGAGGTAATTAATTTTAGTTTATAATTTGATACAATTTTTTATTATAAAAAGATGTTGAATTTTCCTATTGTTTCTGCATCTATAGTCATAGTTACATGATGTCTATATTTTATTGTGTTAATGTGATGGTTAATCACATTAACTGATTTACATATGATGAACTATCCTTGCATGCTTGCATGCCAGGGATAAGTCGCACTTGGTCATGGCATATAACTCTTTCAATGCTTTGTTGGGTTTCACTTGCTAGTATGTTATTGAGGGTTGTTGCATCTATTTACATCACAGTATCAATCAGTTTTACTTTTTTTAAACTTATGATGTATTTGCCTGACTTTGGTAGGAGAAAAATGCTGGCTTCAAAAAGTGACTTTAGAAGAGTTTCTTCTGCTTTGCTTTTTGAAGAGGTTGAAAAGAATTGGCATTAATTTTTCTTTAAATGTTTGAAAGAGTTCACCAAGGTAGCCATCTCAATCTGGGCTTTTCTTTGTCAGAAGGCTCTTAAATAAAGAGTCAGTCTTGGTACCGGTTACAGACCTTTTCAGACTTTCTGTTTCCTCATGATTTAGTCTGGATAGGTTGTATGTATTTAGAAACTTGTGTATTTCTTCTAGGTTACCCAGTTTGTTAACATATGATTTCTTTAATAGCATTTTATGATTCTTTTTAAATCTGTGGTATCAGTTAAAATGTTTTCTGTTTCATTTCTGCTTCTATTTATTTGAAACATCTTTTTCAATTTTAAATTAGTGTAGCTAAGCCATTTTGTTCAAAGAAACACCTGGTCATTTTATTGATTTTTTTCTATCGCTTTTTTATTTTATTAAAATTTGCTTTAATGTTTATTATTACCTTCATTCTACTAAATTTAAGCTTAGTTTCTTCTTTTTCGAGTTTCTTGATGTGTAAATTTAGGTTATTTGTTTGAAATCTTTTTTTGAATGTAGGCTTTAGGGCAATAAAATTCCCTTTTAGTACTTACTGCTTTTTCTTCTTCTTCTTCTTTTTTTTTTTTAAGACGAAGTCTCACTCTGTCACCAGGCTGAAGTGCAGTGGCACGATCTCAGCTCACTGCAACCTCCACCTCCTGGGTTCAAGTGATGCTCCTGCCTCAGCCTCCCAAGTAGCTGGGACTACAGGTGCACACCACCATGCTCAGATGATTTTTACATTTTTAGTAGAGACAGGGTTTCACCATGTTGGCCAGAATGGCCTTGATCTCTTGACCTTGTGATCTGCCTGCCATGGCCTCCCAAAGTGCTGGAATTACCTGCTTTTTCTATATTCCATAACTTCTGGTATGTTTCGTTTACATTTCTGTTTGTCTTGAGGTATTTTTAAATTTATTTTTATTTCTTTTTTAAACCAGTGGTTATCAAAGAGCATGTTAAATTTCAAATATATGCATATTTTTCAGTTTTCCGTTGAGTATTGATTTCTAGTTTTATATCACTGTGGTTAGTAAGGATATGTGGTAAATTTCAATGTTAAACTTGATAAGACTTGTTTTGTGACCTAATAGTTATATAGCCTGGAAAAAATCCCATTTATACCAAGATAAATGTGAGTTCTGCTGCTGTTGAGTTTTAAATATTTCTATTAAATCAATTTGGCTTAAAGTTTTGTTTAAATTATCTGTTTTCTTATTAGTCTTCTGTCTGGATGTCCTATTCCTCAGTGAGAATGGAATATTAAAGTCCCCTACTAGTTTATTGTATTGTAATCTATTTCTCTCTTCAGTTCTGTCAATTTTTCTTTTATGAATTAGGTGCTCCAGTGTTGAATGCATATATAACTATTATTGTTATATTTTCCTGGTGGATTAGCCTTTTATCATTACATAATGACAGTTCTGACAGGTTGTTGAATTTGTTTTATATAAGTATAGGTAGCTGGGTGTGGTGGCTCATGCATGTAATTCCAGCATTTTGGGAGGCCAAGGCAAGTGGATCACTTGAGTCCAGGAGATCAAGACCAACATGGGCAACATGGTGACACACCATCTCTAAAAACCATACCAAAAAATTGGCCAGGTTTGGTGACATGTGCCTACAGTCCCAGCTACCTGGGAGGCTGAGGTGGAAGGATTGCTTGGACCCAGGAAATCAAGGCTATAGTAAGCTGTAACTGCACCACTGCACACCAGCCTGGGGGACAAAGTGTGACCCTGTCTCAAAAAACATAAAAATAAAAAACAAGTAAAGATACTCCTCCTCTCCTTTCATTACTGTTTGCATTGAATATATTTTTTCCATCTTTTCACTTTCAGTCTTTCAATTATGTTGGATTTTTTGTTTACTTTATGCATTGCGCCACTTTCTGTGTTAATTAGGGTATTTAGTGCATTTATATTTAATATGATTATTGATAAGACAGGATTTATTATTTCTAATCTGTTCATTTTTTTTTTTAATTTCCAGAGGTTGTGGGGAACAGATAGTGTTTAGTTACATGAGCAAATTCCTTTTTTCTCTTTTTATTAAAAAATATATATACTTTTTTATTGTACATTAGTTTCTGTGATACATGTGCAGATCATGCAGGATTGTTGCATAGGTACATACACGGCAATGTGGTTTGCTGCCTCCAAACCCCCATCACCTATATCTGGCATTTCTCCCCATGTTATCCCTCCCCATCCTCCCTACCCCCACTGTCCCTCCCCTAGACCCCCTCAACAGATCCCAGTGTGTGATGATCCTGTCCCTGTGTCCATGTGTTCTCAATGTTCAACATCTGTCTATGAGTGAGAACATGCAGTGTTTAATTTTCTATTCTTGT
>PVKP010014070.1:0-53872 GCA_004027715.1 Plecturocebus donacophilus
TTTCTTTCTCTTAAAAAAAAAAAAAAAGTGTGGTACAAAAAAAAAAAGATTCTCTCTTCATTGTGACTTTGTAATCCACAAAAGATAACTCCAGTTTTACCCACAGAAGAAGATAGCTTTTTAATAAAGCTATATATAACCTCATGGATGCATCTTCAATAATAATCAGTCAATGACTAATTTTCATTTTAGTCACATATTCATCATTCAAGATTGGTGACAATAAGGTGCTATATATTAATTCAATTGGTTCATCAAATATTTTTGAGTATATACTACTGGTTACATTTATAGGATACTAAGTTATTAAGAAAGATAACATCTGTAGCTTATCCAAGTTTATGTTCAATTGATGGAAATGGATAATTTTAATGAAAGAATAAATGTGATGCTCTGATAAATATACAGTAAGTATAGCATGTTTGTAAAGATGAGCTGTACAGAGAATGTTCAAATCTATGAGGATGTTTTAAGCAGAACAAACAGCATGTTATTAGTGCTAGAGACAGAAGAAGCACATCAAATTGGAGAATAAGTTTCACAGAGTTCATTAAATTTTGGCAGAGAGTTGGAGATAAAATACACTGCATCATATTGCTTGTGTTATAGATAACATAAGCAGTAAGTTACCCTATTCTTACTGGTAACTTATTGCGTGTTTTCCATGAAAACTGAATTCTTAAATTTACTTCCATTTTCTGTGCATTTTAGGAAGAGTTGATCAAAGTAAAAATGATTTCCTTTGATTTGTACCTGAAACATGTGTTTGGTAGAAAATCTTTTCATAACAGATGTACTGTATAAAATAATCAGGATGCACTGAAATCACTCATATCCTTCCTTTTATGACATGATTGCACAGTTAATTATATACATCCTAAACATGTAAAGAAAAGAGAACAGATGGCAAAGCCTTAGTTTAAAAAGAGATAAGTCCATGAAAATAACTTTATTCATCATGTCTTGAATTTCTTTGCTCGAATTATTTTGTTCTGTGGATCAAAAAATGATGCTGTTATTGAAGAAAATTCTCCAAATTTAAGAGCATAATTCTGATATCAAAGTTATTGACATGTCTCAACAAATGCTATGTCACTGCTATTGCTAGTGAAGAACACACAGAAAGAAATATTTCTTAAATGTCCATAGTGAACAAAACTTTGCTTGAAAGAGGATAATAAACTTCTGAGTTGAGAACACAGCTATTTGCAATTTTAGAATACTTTGTAACACACATATTATATAAATGAAATTATAGACCCAACACTCACTATAATAGGCCACGTGCCTTGAAGAGAGATCCAGTCCTCCCTTAAAATAAATACATTTATTTCATACTCAAAAACTTAGCTTCTTTTCCAAGCTTTTATAATTCACTGAAAGCACAGTTGTAGCCATCTATTTGCTCATTCGGAGACCTGGTGTCATTTTATTACCTCTTCCTCATTATATGGGGGATTCAATTTTCCAATCACATAAACTTTGTCTAAAAGAAGTCCCTAATCTGTTTTCTTGAATCCTTACCAACATACAATTTATTCTCTTCATGGCTTCTGGGGATCTTTTTAAAATATTAATATTAATCAGACTTCGCATCTCCTGTGGTTAGAACTTTTTAATGGTATGCTATTTTCTTTAGGAAAAACTCAAATCTTACAGATTCTTACATCTTTTAGAACCTGTTTTATTCTATGACTACTTCTGGTAATTTTAGGCTCAGCTCATTAGCAGTATAGGATAAAAAGTCAATGCAAAGATTTTTAGAACCAAAGTAAAACTCCCTAAGCTTAGTCATGTGTTAAATAGAATTATCAGTATTGATGATTGTATAGGGTAGTTGTAGGGATTCAGTAAATAGTATATCTTTTTCCTGAATGTACATTTTAATATGAAATCTATCAATTAGATCTCTTTAATAAGAATAGATGATTTGACTTTTGTAAACAGGAAATATCATAATTGTATATTTTCTGATCTTTTGAATTCATGAGGGATGAGGGCTATGTCTGTATGCTCTCCGTCCTCCTTAGATGCTCTAGCCTCTGCCTGTCAAAATACTTGATAAAGTGGTTAAATGTCAAGAATGGAAGAATCATATGATTAAGCATAGAATGTGCCCCAAGTATGTGTTTCAGTTATGTTTTCTTTCAGGGCAGGATGTTAGTGCAATCCAATGATTGCTTAAGGGCAATACTGATTACATTTCTTAGACTTAAGACTGGTTGGAACCTCTGGTAGACTCCTTTTCTCCACTACAGGAAACTGAATCTTTCATATTCCCTTCCCTTAAAAAGAGTATCACTTCAATTAACGCTTGCTGTATGAGCATCCCTGCATTATGTGACACAAAGTAGTTCCTAGATTTGTGCTAAGGAGAACCGTGGCCGAAAGCTGTTGTGTGAGTTAGCGTCAGCTTTCAGGGAGCACCTAATCCCTGTGCTCCATATTTATGAGAAATGCCAGCTCTGCTATAAAAGGGTGATCAGATATGAAGGCAGGCCATTCCTTCTGCTTTGTATAATGTTGCCTTTACCATGAAATGGAAACTTAAAAACATTTTAAAGGAAGGGACACAGCAGTCATGACATTTATGGTTCTGATACATTCTATACCACATCTTACAGATGACCGCCAAACTTTTACACCTGTTGACAGCCCTGTCTTATCCATGATAGGTTTTTTTAGTCCAGATGGGTAGCTTCAGTAGCCTCCCTGCCTGCTGCATGCCCACACACCACAGAGCTGTATGTGCTTTGTCCTCTACTGTTTTAGAGCATATGAAGGTAGAGGAAGGGAAACCTGCTGGACCTCTATGGAAACTTACTATGGCTTCACTGAGAGATGGGCAGCAGCTCAAGTCTCTGCAGCCCACCAGGATTGAAAAGGTATCTGAGGGGGCAGCTGGCAGCTATTCCTTCCCAATGGAATCAGGTCTCCTCCCACTGTGAATGCAAGGGCCAATCTCTCCAACACTTAGGAATTTTGTGAAATACAAAGCTACTTGAATCTTCATCATTCTGGAAAATGAAGGAGTATTTCCAGGATCAATGCCAAAATGGGCATTAGTTTCTAGACGCTCGGGCCCATTATGTTAGTTCTCCTTTGATCTGGGTCTCGGATTAGACAGGTTTGTTACTGACGTGGCTATTTATAATGGGCCTTCTTGCTGCTTGCCTCTTTTTTTTTTTTTTTTTTCCTGAGTCCAAAGCTATTGAAAGCAAACTCTAATATATTTTTTTCCATTTTCCTTTTGGAAAGAAACAGTGTTCTTGGCAGGACTGGCAGTGTCTCGTCTCAAAGGATCTTAAGTAATTCGCTGTCCTAAAATTTCATTTCAGCTTCATGGTGACTTTATCCAGTCCTTCTACATAACTGAAGTTCTATTTGCAAATATAAATCACTCTAGATGTCTAGGTTTGTGGGTTCTGCAGTCTCCTTCACTTCTTTGATAGGGCTGAACTGGGCAGGTTTGAGCACTCAAGGTGTGAAATGGTTGGGAAAGACAAAGCCAGCCAGGAAGGGCTTTCTGCAATGGACCTCAGCAGGTTTAGAACTGACTCTAAAGTGAGATCGGAGAGTAGCAATGCTGATGTAAAGATGCTGGGTGGAGGAGGATGACAGGCCAATGACTCACTGGGATTTAGAGGATGGGCCCTTATTGGTGGAGTATGTGTATGTATGCCCTGAGAGAAGATACAGTTAAGTAAAGAGGTGGAAACCAGAGACACAGTGAGGTCTGACAGCAAGAAAGATGCAGGATTTGAATGTGCTCTGGTGGAAGAAAGGAAAAGTCGTTACTGGGGTGAAACAAAATCCCTTGGAAATGGAATTCCATAGCACAATGTGCCCTGCAGGAAGAGAGGTTCCCAGAGGTAAAGGAGAGAGCAAGGAAAGTGACAGAGTGGTCAGGCCAAAGGCAACAAACAAATGCTCAGAAGGCAAAGAGGAGTCCACAGTTGAGGGTAATAAAAGGGGAAAATGGAGGGAGTCAGGGCCTCATGGATGAGAGAATGCATAGCAAAGGTGACACAGTTGGTGGAGGGACAAACAGAAGAGAAATAAACAGTGAAAAGAACTGGTGACAAGGAGTACCAAGCCAAGGATATGGAGGTTTGAGTAGAAAAAGTGAGATGGAAATGTGGGGCTGATGTCAGAGTGGCTCCTGGTAGCAGGCGTAAGACCAGAGATGAGGGTAGATGTTATCATGCAAATGTGGAGACCATTATATGACAAAGTTAGAATGAGAAAAATGGAAAACATGAGGGAGAAGGCAGCAGCCAAACTGTGGTGCAGTGAGGGACAATGGACCTCTACAGGTGTGATAACCTAGCCTTTGTTAGCCTAACTGATTCTCCCTTTCTTAGCTGAGAGCTGTACAGACCCCATGCTAGCTTCTTGAGCTGTACAGACCTCGTGCTAGTTTCTTCACGTGCCCGCCCCCTCCGCTGACTTTCCCTTCCCCTTAGCACGTAGGTGGGCCAAGCTGACTACAAGCAGACAATGGAATGTCCTTAATGATAAGATACCGAGTTAAGATGAACCAGCCGGATGCATCTGCTGACAGTACAAGTCGCACCTAGGAATGTGCCTGCTGATAACTGAAAGCCCCTATACCTGCAACTGTTCATCTTTCTGCAACAGTTTACCTTTTAACTTTTGCTTGCTTCTCTTTCTGTAAAACTTGTTTTATCTAGACTCCCCCTCCCCTCCTTTAGGCAAGGTATAAAAGGAACAAATCCCCTTCTTCAGGGCCTAGAGAATTTTGAGCATTAGCCATCTCTCGGTCGCTAGCAAATACAGGACTCCCAATTCAATCTCAGAGTGTGGCCCTTTCCTTCAACTTGCTTGGGTGCAACACAGGCACCACCTGCCAAGAAACTGTCAAATAGTATAGTTTTTTTTTTTTGAGAAGTGGTTCTCACAGGGTCAAGTAATTGGGCCTCTATAGGAAACAGTGAACAGACAAAGTCAAATTCTAGAATGGTCTGAGATACAGGGGCTGCTAATGGGTCTCTTATAAACTCTGGAGATAGGTTGAAAATCAGAGTTTGACACGAGTCTGTCATGAAAGCTCTAGATGCAAAGGGAATACCGCGGCATTAGCATCTTTTGTGGGGTTCCCCTACAGCTGATGATGATCTACGGCAACTGGAATGTACACAACTCACAGCACGTGTCTCAACAATATCTGGCATGTTCAAGGTGCTTCTACAGGGAACTTTGAAAGACAAAATGCATCAGTTACAGCAAGAAGTATAAGGAAAAAGGGGAAGGCTTGGTGAGCCTAGTGGGGTTATGTGTACCTGACGCATAATGTCTAAACATAGTATGTGCATCTCTAACTTTAAAATAGATATTTTGCCCTAATCATATGGTTTTCTTAAACCTTAGACATTCTTTCCCCATATTGCCCTCTTTTTCTTATCCGCCCTATACTGCTATGCAACCCTAGAATAGCATAGTCTGTGTTCAAAAGAAGAAAGAAGGAGAGGTGAATGATCTTTTCTAAGGGTAGGCATGCCCTTCATCAGTCATCACAGCTCTTCCCTAGTAAGTTTTCTAAGCTGAGAAACAAGGAAACTGGTTTTCATGAAATAAAGACAGCAGTCAAAATATCTGTGATGGATCTGCATGTAATAGCTTTGTGGGGAGGTGTTTTGGAGTTTTATACCCAGAGAAATCCAAGAATGGGTACAAAGTATATAATAGTCAATATGAATAATGGTAGGACTCACACCATGTATAACACTTTATCATTTATCAATAATTTTATGTAAATTATCTAATTATCTCCCCACAAATATCATGTGAATCAGGCTGAACAAAGTGTTACTTCAAAGAATGCATATCTGGTTTAGTGCAATTTAATAGCTAAAACTATAAACTACTTGTTCACAACAAAGCCCAGAATTCCTGACTCCAGAAACTACCTTTATTGCCCCCAATCACACACATGCCCCATCTCCAGTTCATTCTTTCATTGCAGAGGATGGGAAGGCCAGGAATGTAAGAAGCATCGCAAATTCTAATGACTTTCTCATAATCTTTCCCTCTGCTCATCAGCAATTCCATAGTCCCTCAAAGGGTGAATTCTTCTGTGAATTTTTGTTAAATAGTTGATTTATACCCTAAACCTGCTCTTGAAAATCAGCTCCACAGAGAATGTCTTCTTGTGGCATACCTCAACTTAGATCAGAGTTTTTCTGTACCATAATTATTGATATTTGGGGGCTGATATGTTTTTGGGGGGTCAGGGCTGTTCTTTTGTGGATTGTAGTATTTTAGCATCATGCCTGGCTTCCAGCTACTAGGTAATAGAAGGGTCTGCCTCTCCTCTACTGTGACAACTGAAAGATCCCAAAACAATGTCAAATGTTTCCTGAGGAACAAAAATCATCATATTTCAAAAGCATTGAATTGGATATAGACATCTTCATTGGCAATTCTCTCAAGTTTATTTGCACAAAACTTAGAGAACTGTAGTTTTCCCAATATGTTGTAAGACTGACACTCCTAGGCCTACTTTGTTTACTAAATGTTTTCATCTGACATGTCTTGGTAGACACCCTAGGTTGACCGAGTGACTATAACAGCATAAAAAGGTCCCACTTGGATATTCTGCATTGAGCTCTCCTGAAACCAGGATTTATGGTACAAATGTTGGTGTTCATTAAAACATGGAGTGCATGTGCGTGTCACAAGAACCCTGGAGATTTTTAAACTGAATGTCTCCCAAACCCCCAGTTTGCCTTACTCTCAATCTTTTCTTCTGTATTTCTTCTTTTTGATTTTTTTGTTTGCATCTTTCCTTTTGCCTTCAAACAAAAGACTTACATTTGTAAAGTGTCATGAATCAGTTCAAACATATAATTGTGCAATATTTGCATTCACTTACTTGGGGTTAAGTTTGCTGCCTTTCTTATTCTCCCCTTCTTCCCTCCCCTGCTCCCTTCCTTTCTTCCTTCCTTTGTTTTTCTTTCTTCCTTTGTTTGTTTGGGTGAGGGACAGAGTTGCACTCCTGTCGTCCAGGCTGGAGTGCAAGGGTGAGATCTCGTCTCACTGCAATCTCCGCCTCCCCGGTTCCAGTGATCCTTCTGCCTCATCCTCCCAGGTAGCTGGAATTACATGCACACACCACCACAACCTGCTAATTTTTGTACTTTACTAGAGACGGGGCTTCACCACGTTGGCCAGTCTGGTCTCGAACTCCTGACCTCAGGTGATCCACCTGACTTGGCCACCCAAAGTGCTGGGATTACAGGAGTGAACCACTGCAGGCGACCTCACCTCTCCTTTCTTAATTTTCACGTTCTGCAGCTATTTTAGCTTCATGAGATGATCCTTAAAACACTGATTCTACTTCTTTCTTATCTTTAGAATAAGCATTTAGTGATGTAAATTTTTATATTAGCACCACTTTAAGTGTATCCTACAGATTTTGATATGTTGTGTTTTCTCAGCCTTTAGTTCAAAACATTTTTAAATATTCCGGTGATTTCCTCTTGATTCATGAATTATTTAGAAGTATGTCACTTCTAAATAGTATAGGGGTCCTACTAGATACATTTTATCATTTATTTTTAGTTTGATTATGTTAGAAATGCTCTCTATGTAATTTCAATTACTTCTGTAATATATTTTTATGAATAGTCTATCTGTTCTTGAAAAGAATACATATTCTGTATTAGGCACACAAAAGTGCCACTTTCAGTTGTAGAACTTGTAGTACATGTACTTTCCATCATTTATTTCCACTATTTCTCACTTATGATTATTTGAGAATATTATGGAAAATATGAATTGTCTCTGAACTGTAAAGAAATAAAGAGAGTGAGGAATTGGGGCCTTTTTTATATTAATACAATAACTGGCATTATTATGATTTGGTTAGCTGATAAAATAAAAAATAAAAAATATATATATACATCTATTTCAGCCATCAGCCAAAAAAAAATACATCTATTTCAGCATGATTACTTCATTGCTATTTAAAATATAATTACACCACAGTCTTGAAAAGAAAACTACTGACTTTTATTTTCTAATAGAAAAAAATTAATTAGCTTTGTTATTAAAATTTTATAAGCACGTTTCTAAAATTATTACTAATTAGAAAGAGGCTGGATATATAGTACTATTTCAAAATATTTATATGGAATTTAAATTTATTAGACAAATTAAGAAAAATTTTACTTTCTTCTAAAATGTTCTGTTCTAGCATCTTTGTTGGTTATAACATGATGTCACTTGACTTTCAAGCCTGAATTTTAGAGAAATAAAGATATACTATTTAAATTGCACCATTCATTTACATTAAATGTGTTGTATTCTTTATGATCTTCTAGCACAGGCACTGTAAGAGAACTAAATATCATATGAAACTGTGATGGCTCTAAAATATAAGCCAGATATTTAACAGTTAGAGTGTGAACAGTAAATTTTCTTTTTTTGTTGTTTTTTTGTTTTTTTGAGACGGAGTCTCACTCTGTTACCCAGGCTAGAGTGCAGTGGCATTCTCTCAGCTCACTGCAACCTTCACCTCTTAGGTTCAAGTGATTTTCCAGCCTCAGCCTCCCAAGTAGCAGGAATTAAGACATGTGCCACCACACCCGGCTGATTTTTGTATTTTTAGTAGAGACGGGGTTTTACCATATTGGCTAGGCTGGTCTCGAACTCCTGACCTCAGGTGATTTGCCTGCCTCAGCCTACCAAAGGGCTGGAATTACAACCATGAGCCACTGGAACCAACCGAATGGAAACATTTTTAAAACTACATACATGCGAAAGTGTCACTTTCCTGGCAAGGAGGATATTTTTTTGTCGCCATAAGTATGTCACTGATATAAAATAGACTACATAATAAATACACTAGACTCCAACACATTTATATCTAAACTTTGGAATAAAAGATAAATGTTTGCTATCAGAGTATTAGTGCAATTAAAACCTTACTAATTCCCATACCTACTGCTATTTTGGAAGGAGAAACTTACAATCAAATTTCAGGAAGTTCTTAAAAGCTTTTTGGTGTCCATGCCATTTCTCTCATTGTATCAAGTTTTTATATTTTTCACTGTGAAAGAGATACATTTTTGCACAACACACAACAGTCCCTGTACTCACTGATCCATTAAAGAAACCAAGCTCATGTACAAGTAACTACCATACAGAACAGTAGGCATTATGGTTGAAATTTCAATAAGGTATAGTAATAGCAGAAAAATAATGAAATCTACTCCAAAAACTCCAAGGATTATCAGAAAATTCTGAGTGAATATGATATTTATTTTTTTAAGACATATAGCTAAGTAACTACTCTGCATGCCACAAGAACAAGAACTCTGCCTACAGTGGCATGAAGCAAAATACACTAGGCAGAAGGTGAATATGTGAGAACAGAGTAATAGCAAAACTTGTTACTCTCTTCCCCTAAACATTTAATAAAAGTTTTCAAAACCCTCTAAATACATTGTTATTTTTGTATTAAATCTGCCTATAACATAGACGTGAGCCTATTATATTTCTTGATCTATTTCCATATGTAAATCCCTACCAAGAAAGGAAAAACTGTGTTCACATCACTTAGAAGAAAATCCTGTTGGCTCTTTCTGGCCTTCATTTTTTAGTGTCCTGCTTTTTTTTTTTTTTTTTTTTTTTTTTTTTTTTTTTTTTTTTTTTTTTTTTTTTTTTTTTTTTGCTTTATAATTCCTCCTCCACCTGGTACATCACACTCTAGAAATAAATGAATAATAAACAAATAAATGGCACCAGAGGGCCAATCTATGTAAACTGCATAATCGCCTTGAGATTTTCAAGTCATTCCCTCTTTCTTGGGTGGCAGCCTCATCCCAAGGGGTTTTGGATTCTTTAACATTAGAGAAATACTGTGTCCTGGCCTGACCTTGACAGACTAAAAGCTTCTGTGTCTTTCTGCTTTTTCTGTTATATAGAGGGCATATCCTAAAACCTTAACTATTTTTTCCTTGAAATTGCAATTGCTACAATTGCAACTCCTTATAATTAAGTATTCAATTTATGCTTCAAAAGGGTGGTCAAATTAGGTAACCTTTAAGGCTCCTTCCAACCCCTATATTGTTTAATTCTATATGTTTTTCTCTGACAGAGAGGAACTCAAGGAAGAGGAAGATTTGATGTTTAATTCCCTATAATTTTCTCCGTTCAGTGTCAAAAAATGATTACTGTACTAATCTGTATCTTAGAGGAAGGAAATGAAAAAGGAAATAGTGCTCTCAAGCCTCAGTGAAAAATGACGACCCAGTTTTAGGTGAATATAATAGAATGCTACCTTTACAATTACATTTAGACTTTCTGTGTAAATATTTTATTTGCCTATGAAGTTTTTTTAATAGACACTAATATTAACTATTTGTAGTCCTCTTTGAAGTCTATCTAAATAATTTGTTACTAGAAGAATGTGCAATAATTTAAAATTTAGCCTGCTGTTAATGTAAAGGCAGACCATTGAGAGAGAATGAAGTTTTAGTTTTTAATCAGAGACTTCTGAGTTCTGAGGAAAACTGTTTCCTCCTACTCATGACATTTTTAATTTTCTGATCTTTTAAAAAAGGATAGTAACTGGAATCTGGATACTCCTTAGAAAAATAGATGTCCTTTTACACACACACACACACACACACACGCACACATGCACACACAGCCTGAAAGAGTAGTTTAGGGCAATTATAAAATTTGCCTGAACACATCAAGAAAATACACCAAAATATGAAGTTATATTCTTAAATCACTCGCATTTGGAGAATTATCACCACTGCGCAGTTCATAGTGCTGATAATTATGTAGTTCATTGGGCTAATAAAAATATATCATGAATGCGGCTTAACAGGGTCCATGTGTTCTCTAGGGCCTTGCTATATTTTTAAGTGTACAGAATCACTGCTTTATATACATTCTGTACTTTAAATTTAAGTACATTGTTGTGCAACCACTGCCAGCATCCATTTTCAGAAATCTTTATTTTTCATAACTTAACTCTGGACCAAGTAAAGCATAATTCCCTGTTCCACTCTCCCTTCAGTCCTTGGCAATTGGCTTTCTGTTTCTCTGAGTTTCACTACTCTACGTACCTCTTGTGCTTTCTTTTGACTGACTTGTTTCATTTAACATGACAGGTATCTTCAAGGTTTCTCCACACTGTAAATTGTATCAGAATTTCCCTCCCTTTTTAAGGCTGAATAATATTCCATTATGCTCTCTCTCTCTCTCTGTCCCTTCTATGTGTGTGTGTATGTATGCGTGTGAGTGTGTGTGTAAGTTTACATGCACATTTTTTAATCCATTCATTCATTGATGGACACAGGTTGCTTCCAACTTTTGGCTGATTTGAATAACAATGCTATGAATATATATGGCGCACGAATAGCTCTTCAAGACCATGCTCTCAATTATTTTTGGTAAATATCCAGAAGTGGAATTGTTGAACCATAAAGTTAATTCTATTTTTAAGTTTTGAAGAACAACCTTACTATTTTCTGCAGTGATGGCAACCACCATTTTACATTCCTTAAAACAGTGCACAGGGCTTTTAATTTCACCATATCTCACCAATGTTTGTTCTTTTCTGTTTTTGCAAATAATAGCCATCACAATTGGTGTGAGGTGTTGTCTCATTGTAGTTTTTATTTGCATTTTTCCAGTGATCAGCGATGTTGAGCATCTCCCTTTTGTAATTTGTAAATCGGAACTTATTTGTCATTTGTGTATCTTCTTTGTTTAAATGACTATACAAGTCATTTGTCAATTTTTAAATTGAGCTGTTTCCTTTTTGTAGTTGAAGTTGTAGGAGTTCTTTACATATTCTGTATATTAACACTTTACCAAATATTTTCTCCATCTTATGAGTTACTACCTTTCACTCTGTAGAGAGTGTCTTTTGACATATGATAATTTTAATTTTTTTTTTTTTTTGAGACAGAGTCTCACTCCATCACCAGGCGCCAGGTTGGAGTGCAGTGGCGTGACCGCGGTCACTGCAACGTCCGCCTCCTGGGTTCAAGCAATTCTCCTGCCTCAGCCTCCCGAATAGCTGGGACTACAGGTGTGCGCCACCACGCCCAGCTAATTTTTTTGTATTTTAGTAGAGATGGGGTTTCACCATGTTGGCCAGGATGGTCTTGATCTCTTGACCTCATGATCTGCCCGCCTCGGCCTCCCAAAGTTCTAAGATTACAGGCGTGAGCCACCGTGACTGGCTGACAATATTAAATTTTAATGTAGTCTACCTTATCATTTCTTTCCTTTGTTGCCCGAACTGCTTATTTAAAATTCAATAAATCATTGCCAAATCCAATGTCAGGAATTCATGGTTTGCCCTATACTGATTTTATAATTTTAGCTCTAACATTGTCTTTGATCCATCTTTAGTTAATCTTTTTATATAATGTAAAGGACCCAAGCTCAGTTTTAAGCATGTGGATATCTAGTTTTCCCACTTAGAATCATTAGACTATGTATGCAAGGGTTTATATTCCAGTACCATTTATTGAGGAGTATGCAAGAGTTTATATTCCAGTACCATTTATTGAGGAGACTCTCCTTTCCCCAGCAAATATTCCTGGTGTTGAAAATGACTTTTCTGTATTTGTATGGATTTCTGAATTCTATGTTCTTTTCCATCCCAGCTTTGTACTGGGACTCACCCAAGTCCTGTGGCCATTACTGCCTGGTTGCTGCTGATGCTCATCAAAGCCTAAGGCCACTTTACTCAAATGGTGGTGAATCCTCCTGGGACTGGGTCCGTCCTATCGGGGCTGTGGACTCCCTTCTGGCCCAGGGTGGGTCTAGAAATACCATCCAGAGGCAGAAACTTGGAATCAGGTGATTTAGGAATCTGCCTGGTGCTTTATTTTACTGCAGCTGAAAAGGTACCCAAATTGCAAGACAACGTCCTTCCTCTATTCTGCTTTTTCTCGCAAGCAGAAAGAATCTTTCCTTGAGATGCACTGCTTAGAGGTGAGGGAAACATGACACAGGCACTTCCACAGCTACCATAGTTGGTCTTGTACTGGGTCACACCCCAAGTTCACTGCCTTTAAGACCAGCACAACACCAGGGCTTTCAGTCTTCTTGGCCTGACTGCCGCTTAAATATATTCCAAGTCCCAGACCACTTTATCCAGCTGGTGATGAAGCCAACTGGGATGAGATTTCCTCCCACCACCGGGGCAGAGGACTCTTGTCTGACCCAGGCTGGTCTAAAGGCTCCCTCCATGGGCATCAACAGAATTGTGAGTTGGGTTGGGTTTGCCTATGACTACACAGCACTGAGTTCCAACACAAGGTCTCATCCTTGCTTCTCTCTCCCTCCTCTAAGCACATAAATTCTGCACAGCCTGTAGTTGGGAGGGGGTAGTGTAAGCTATTCAAGTTTGTCCTTCCTTTCCTCTTCAATACCTCTTTCCTTGTTTTTATTATAAAATCAGGTAGTGTAATTGCTCACCTGTTTTTGGTTCTTATAAAGGTGCTTTCTTGTGTGGATATTTGTTTAATTACGTGCTCCTTCATGGGGATGATTGCTGGAGTGTTCTATTTGCCCATCTTGCTCTGCTGCCTTTCCTGTTGAATTCCATTGGCTAGCATTTTGTTGAGGATTTCTGCATCAAATTCAAGGGTATTGGTCTGTAGGTTTTTTTTTTTTTAATGGAACACAGAATTAAAGGCTCTATCTCAAATCTAGAGACTCAGAATGTGCACTTTAATGAGATCTCTAGATGGTTTTTAGACACTGCCCTGGGACATGTTTTCTCACCTTTGTTGACTTTATTTTAACCCTCTCTACTTACAATAAAAATTTGTACTAACACTTTCTCTATCATCTTAAATTTCTATCAAGACCTAGGGGACAGATGACACTTATCTTTCATAATTCATTAAGAATCTCTGTGATAAATGTTCCATTTTGGTTCCACAGGGTCTTTGCCCTCAGATGGTTTAAGATAAGTTTTGTTGATGTAAATTTTATTTTTTATAGACTTTAACTTCTGTCACACTCTCACATTAGCTTAAACTATCCTAACAGTTCAAAAACTACTAATCTAATGAAAAATGAACTCAGAAATCATACCTAGCTGGATTATTATTGAGCTTCTTTCTGCCAGCTGTGTGAACTTGGGGGTATTACTTAATCTATCTATGACTTTTTTAATCAGTCTTGATGACTAAATGACAGGGACAATAGAAAGCTCACATAGAATGCCTTTCATGTAGCAGCTCTGCAAATTTCAACTAAGACTCGCATTTCCACTTGCAGTGCATTAAGCAGATGAAATATGGGTCTGATGAGAGTCTGTCAGGTCCCTTACTTCAATTCCTTTCGTCTTTCAGTTATAGTACTTGTGACTTACATCTGACATGTAGATGTCTGGATTAAAGACTATTTCCAGCTCTCTCAAATGTGGTCATGTGAAGAAATAGAAGCGTTGTGGATAATAGGTACACAATTCCACTAAAGCAAATAATATTTTCCTTTTCTTTCCTCTTCCTTTCTGTCCTACTGGTTATCTGGAGTGTGGCTATTTTAGCTGGAGTGGAACAAATGTTTTGAATCTCAAATTAGGAAGTTCTTGATGAGACTCACAGAATACCAAAATAAAATAAAATGTGCTTCCATTAATATTAACTAATCTAGACACTTGACCAAAAGGGAAATAATTATAATAGTAAATGAATCAAGGTAATACGGTTTCAAATCATAATTCTACTTTTTAATAGTTGAATAATATACTTAAACATTGTATTCCTCAATATAATCATTTAAAATAAGGAATAATAATTTATATGCCTCAAAGATGCTGTGAAAATTAAATGAGATGATTCATGTGCAGTGTCTAGAAAAGGGGTCATACAGTGAAGGCCTGCAAGTCAATTCCTGCCCTCTGCCTACTTTCCTAAATAAATTCTATAAATAGTTTTTCGTTGGAATGCAGCCACACTATTTGTTTATCCATTGTCTTCAGCTGCTTTCATGATAGAGTGGCAGAGTTACACAGTTGCAAATGAAGTGTTATGACCCACAGAGCTTGAAAGATTTATTATGTAGCCCTTCACACAAAGAAAGAAGTTTGCAGGCCCTTGATTGAGAACAAGAAACTGATCATTTGATTATGTATTTTCTCTATATGAAACCATTGTAGTAAGATGTTTTCTTGCTTATAAAGTGATTATATCACCAATTAACTTTCAATATGCATATGCTTAGGGATAGTTTTTTGAGCAATGGGTATGAGATTTTACTAATCTAACAGTGTTTATTGATTTAATCCCCTTGAGGCCTATGGTATACATCTCCCAAAGGTTGGAAGGATTATAGCTTCAGTCTGCAGCCTTGGGGCGGAAGATAACAGATTGGTCAATACCAGATGAAACCCATGGTTCATTAATTACTATTATGGGTTAAAAAGCCAGCCTATATATAAGCTCTTTTCCAAGCAATGACAGATTCCTCTCATGGGATGCAATCCACTAACCTTCACATAGTAAAAGGCTACCAGGCAAAATCAATTTCAACTCATTGAACTTTCAGACCCTAGAAATCAATGATTCAAATGAAATAACTATTCTGAAATAACAACATTTGGAAATGCTAAAAGATTCAACTATTTTTAGACACGTAATATAGCACTTGATTTGAAGGAATTATATTTACTCTTATTAGAAACCACACTAGTGTTTTCCAGGCTTCTTGCTCTGACTGTGATTGCAAAACTTACAAGGTCGATTAACTAAAGATAAAGAAAAATCTACTAGCCATTACAATAGTATTTCTTCCAGTAAGTATACCTGGGCTGTGCAAAACACTTCTCAATAAACTATGTATGCACTGAAGTTTTAGGCTAAGCTGTTTAATCAACCTATGTACCCTATTCTGACTGCAAGTATCTTTTATATATTTGACTTAATCACATTTACTCTTAAGGATTCAAAATTGTTACTGTCTTATGATGGTAATGTGATATACAGTGTAGCTTTTTGTACCATTTGTTTATGTTATTTACAAGATTCAGAAACTATTCAGTTAAATTAAATTCAGTAAACATTTATTTTGTCTCATCTATGACAAAATACTCTGTCACTTTGAGTACAGATTTAAATTACACATGGTTCGTCTTTTCAACTAAAAATGCAATGTTGTGGGTACATTTATGCATATGTACATAGTTAAAAGTTAAAAATAATGAAATGTAATAAAGGGTTTCAATAAGTGAAAGACTTTAACATGGAGGCAGTTAGTTTAAATAACAGCTTCAACAATTTTTGGTTCAAGGCTATTATGCATGGCTTTCCAAGCATCTGCTGTCTTATCAGCAAAAAATGAAAGTTTTATACTTTTTAAAGTTAGAATTAAATAATATGGCATATGTTTTGAGTTTGGCATTTGGGATAGTCTTTGATGAATATTGGTTTACTTCTCTATTATGAACACACATAGAAGCACGGAAGAAAGACAGAGCCATCCTTAAGAAGTAAATGTTAAACACACAGAAACTAAATTTAAAAATAGATATGGTTTTATAAGCAGAAATAGTCCATTCCTGGAAGCCAGAGAGTCTGGAAACAAAAGTTTGGAAATACATGGAAGTCTTAGAAGGAGCAAGTTTATATGGAAAAAAAAAACAAACAGAAAATACATGCCAGTCTTCTCATTTTAAACATATTGTTTGTTGAATAAGGTTGGCTAGCTTAGTGAAAAAGGGAGAGGAAAAGATCAAAGGAAAAACAAAGGATGATACAATATCACATATTATGGTTAGAATAATTAATGTAACATAGTAGCATTTCAATAAATGCTTGTTGAATTGATGTTAAATTAATTTTATGTGTATTTGCACCCAGTTCTATGTGTCAATGATTATTAATGAAGAGACAAGAGGTTCCTATGCGAAAAATTTTTGTAAGTTTTTTGCAATGGATTAGGTAACTTATTGAATGTGAATTTACTAAACTGCTATGTAGGTTTCTCCATATATCCAGAGTGATTGATATTTATATCCATTGCAAAAGAGAAACTGAGCAATGAAAATTCACACAAACACATACATACACACACATGGCCCTACATACACCTAGTAGCAATGCCTTTCACAGAAAAAAAAAATTATATGACACCGCTACAGTTATCTTGCTGCCCCTTTCTGCCACTTTAAACAACTTAAATCTTTATTTTCACAGATACCTATATGCCACCCATTGTGGCAATCATGCAAATTGCAAAGGACATTTGTGATTTTTCCTCACTGAATCCTGGAATAATTAAGAGGGTTGTGTTAGAAAGAAAAAAGCAAATAAGAGTCTCCAAAATAGAAATAAAACAGGATGGCTCCCATTTGGATATCTCCAGTTATCATCACAGTAAGGAGTTTGTCTCTAAGTAGCCGTTTTGTCTTTATTTCTTATGTTTCTGCAGTGATGATCTGTAAACTATTTAAAAATAATTTTTAAAAATGGAACCAAAGAAGAAAGAGAAGCTCAGAAGCTGGCTTCTCATGCTGTCCACAAACTTAAAAGGGACAGAAAGCAGAGGTTTAAAGTCTAATGGGAGGCCGCCTCAGCCTGCATCATGAAATAATTACAAGAAATAACTTACGTGAGAAAATGATATGGCCCTAAGCTGTAAGTGGATAGACCTATAGAATTCTCCATGCACCTTTTTAAAGATAATTTTCAATTTTATTATAATGTAGAACATATAGAAAGTGACCTCAGTAGAAGAGGTGATATAATAATTTTGAGATTTGCAGTTCAATCCAATTCTTTCCCCCTTCCAGTGATGTGACCTGGGAAACTCATTTAATATTTTCTGGTACTATTTAATTACATGATTTTCAAGAGCTGTTATTGCTCTGAAATACTCTTTGATGCTAGGAAAATTTTGCTGGACTCCATAGAGACGAAAACAAACAAAATCTCAAGATGCAAACAAGACGCAACATCTAAAGACTTTGGAGTTTCAGAATAGTTCCTATCGCGCTGGTAAGAAGACTAATGAACGGTGAAATGACCTATTGCAAGCAACAGATGGAAAAGGGATAGCGGGAGGGAGACATTTGAAAAAGTCCATCACCTAGATAATCAGCCCCTGAATAATTCAGAGATGACTGCATTTCCTTTACTCATTGCCTAAACATTTAGCAAAACTCATTGATGTTAGTCCTCTGATTCTCATGAGGTGATTTACCTCAAAATAAATGCTTTTCCTTAATGGCCCAATAGGAAGTAAAGAGCAGTAAAGATGCTTTTCCCATTTGTCAATCGTTAGTGATTTTTATATCCAGCCAGGTTCTCCTTGCCCTCTGCCTTTCGAACTCATTCCATCCTATATGCTCCCACTACCATTCTGTTACTCCACACCACGGTACCTCTCTCTGAGATTTTTAATGTAATGTCCTAGTTGCTCAGTCTGATTCCAGGCTTCCTTGCCACTAAACATGCTAGCTACAAGAAAAGTCTTCTAAAATTTGAACCTCTTTATAAATACATTACTTTAAATACATTTTCACTTTAGCCTAAAGTATGGAAACAAAGAAATTGTATGCTTAGTCCTTACATAAACTTCAAAAAATTTTATCTTCGTAGAAATGTTGAGCTATATGAGAAAGACAGAAAGGAAAGATAATAAATTTCATGTCTGTTTCTAACATATTCAGAAGTTAAGAAGAGTTTTTGATTTTTCATCATGTTACTTGAGGCTGTGAAACACTACTAAACCTTTGATTTTCAGCAAATCGTTTATATATTTTTTTCTTGTGCTTGACTGACACAATAAATAGGGGAAAAACATATTTTTCTTCCAGCCCAGATTACTTTATTCTAACACTTTATTCTATTTATAACTGTTCAAATATCATTATCTTCTGTGATAAAAGAGAGAATATAATTTGATTTCATTTAAAAATATGGATCCATACCCACAGGACATTGCATTCATTTCTCAGCAAAGACATTGGTTTTAATGATACGTAAGAAAGCTAGTAATATGGAAATGTCAACAAATGTAAATGTTACAAAGTAATATATGACAAAATATGTTTAAAAATGTAGCTTTGTCACTGTTTTATTGCTTGAACTCAGTTGATTAATTAGTTAGCAATTTGTGTTATTTACTATTACTGTAATTTATCAACAATTCCTGGCAATTGTTGGCTTTCCTTGGACACATCTCTTCAATATCTGCTTCTAGCTTCACATCAACTTTTCCCCTGTATCTCTATGTGTTTTGTTTTGTCTCTTATAAGGACACTTTCATTAGATTCTGTACCCATCCTAATCCAGTATGATCTCATCTTCAGCCTCAGATCACATTCTGAGTTTCTGAGTGGACAATAATTTGGAGGACTATCATTCAATGTACCACACATTCCATGATAAAGTATTTTGGTGTAAGGGAGGTAGAACTCTTCCCCTACCTTCTTAGGGTATCCAGCTGGACCTAAGAATTAAATGGCCATAAAACAGACTAAGAAGATGAAAACATATACATTTTATTTAATAATGTTTGTAGGTACATGGGAACCCTCACAATAAAAAAAGTCAAGACCCAAAAAAGTAATTAGAGCCCTAAACTTATGTACTTGGTTAAATGAGGAGTAGTACATTGTGAAAACGTGACCCGACAAAGGGTTTGGGGATATGGCAGATTATTGTGGAAAAAAGTGACTGCAAAGATAAGAATTAGTTTAACAAGATTTATCTGTACAGATTCCTCTTAGCCTCAACTGCCTGTCTGGTGATAAGGATGTCTTCCTTCCACCAGGTACCAAGAGGGCACCTTTCACATGGGAGTTTCATCTCGAAAAGTTACAGTGCCCTTCTGGTATCTGCTGTATTTCAGAGGCCTTTGATTCAAAATAATTAATGAAACAAAGTGGCAAATTTTTAAGTGGCATTTTTTTTTGAATACCTTTGTCTAAGGCATGTCTAACTTGTAGGCAACTTTTTCATCACATATTTCTGAGAAAGGAGATTGATTAACAGTATCAAAAGCTGCGAGAGCTCAAAATATATAAAGACAAGCATACATTATACTGGAAACAAGGTAACAAAATTTTGGATGCCTCAAGCAAGAGCAATTGCAGAAGAGTGTGACACATGTTGACAGCCATAAATTGAAGACAAAATAGAATAAGAAAAGATGCCTAGAAGCAAGATAATTCTTTAAAGGTATTTATTTTTTTATCTAAAGGGGAGGAGCAGGGGAGCGATGATAAGTTTCTCCTAGAGAGTTCAATGGGAAAATGAAATTCATAAATGAATCTAACCTATTTAAATTATAAAGAGCTCAATAAATTGAATTTCTAGAAGATATTTATTTTCTATAATTTCTGACGCTCATATTACAATGACCTCCTTAAGGTAAGGGACCAACTAACTATTTGCTATAAGAAGTATTCAGTATATATTACACAGCAGTTATGATTTTATAGCAGGTAATATTTAGCAGGTATTCAGTACTCACTATACTATAATATTTATGTGTACAGAGCAATATATAATCATTTCTGTTGCTGCTGTTAAATTCATTACATACATATATATATGAAAAATAGATACTAAATATGAATATCTTTCTAATAACTGAATGGGCTGGGAGTGCTTGACCAAAAAGCTATTTCTGGGCATTACCAGAAAAACCAAAGTTTACTATGACTAGGAAATGAAGACATTTAAGTCAAAGGAAATATAGCCAACTCTTTTCATCTCACTATCATAAAATTTTCCTGTCCTTTGTCTATGATCTATTTTGTTTAGTGAATTGTGCAATAGGCAGATGCAATTTTATCAGGCTAAGAAGAAAATCAATCTTTTTTTTTTAACTGAATACAGGAGTAACAGTTATTTTTGGCTCATTAAAAGTTCCTGTGTACAAGTACTTACTCTGACACAGTTATGCAGGTTGTTTTGCTTATACTGATTACCAAATATATTTATTTGAGGGAAGTACACATTGCTTGTTAAACTCTGTGTATCTGTTATTTATCTACCAGAAATCAGTGTATGTAAGAGGTTTCTGTCTAACTATGTCCCCACCCAGATGAACTGGGGTACATGAGAGGTTCATGAGGACCTAACTCCTAGGATGCTCGAGGCTGAAAGAGTGGTGATTAGGATAAATCTCAAGCAGTGCCAAGTTCACGTCATGTGGAAGGAGAATAGCTGGAACAAGGGACCTAAAGTAGCCAAAAGCTGAAAAAAGAGAAAAAAATGTTGTGTGTGCATGTGTGTATATAAATAATCTCAAAGCACATAGATAGACAAGTGAAGAATAGAGCCTAGAGCAATTCCTGAGAAAAAAATAATAAATACATAAAACGAGAGATGAGTTTGCTTTGTTGGTTAGTTTCTTTTTTCACAGTTCTTGTGAAAGCTGAAAAGGACCTGTTTCAGATAATTAAATCAGATATTCCAGAATAAATATTTTCATAGTTGGCAAAATAGAGAGAGGAATAAGAAGCTTACATCAATCCAAAAAGAAATCCACTACCCATCATTTTTATTTTGCTTTGGAAACCACCTCTCATGATTATTTGGCAGATCTTCTAAAAAGATAAAATCTAATGAAATATGGAAACAATATTCATTATATTGTAGTACTCTAAAGGATAGATACTTGTAATTAATATAAGCTGAGTATAAACTTCTTAAGTTCATTATTATTATTTCACCTTGTTACTGCACCTGTCAACAGTTAATGAAATAAGGAGTAAAGATGATTTAAAATATTTTTTGATTAGAATCTTGGAGAAAAACTCAAGTTTTATAATTCAAACTTTCTTTCCATATATTTACCCCCAGGACCGCCTTCTATACACCTTATACAAAAATTAACCTGAGATTTATCAAAGACTTAAACGTAAGACCTAAAATCATAAAAACTCCAGAAGAAAACCTAAGTAATACCATTCGGGACACAGGCATCATAAAAGATGTCATGACTAAAACACCAAAAGCAATTGCAACAAAAGCCAAAATTGACAAATGTGATATAATTAAACTAAAGAGTTTCTGTACAGCAAAAGAAACTATCATCAGAGTGAACAGGCAACTTATAGAATGGGAGAAAAGTTTTATAATCTATCCATCTGACAAAGGGCTAATATCCAGAATCTACAAGGAACTTAAACAAGTTTACAAGAAAAAAAAACAAAAAATCCCATCAAAAAGTAGGTGAAGGATGTGAGGAAACACTTCTCAAAAGAAGACATTTATGCAGCCAACAAACATGAAAAAAAGCTCATCATCATTGGTTATTAGAGAAATGCAAGTCAAAACCACAATGAGATACCATCTCATGGAGCCGGTTAGAATGTCGATCATTAAAAAGTCAGGAAACAAAAGATGCTGGCGAGGATGTGGAGAAATAAGAAAGCTTTTACACTGTTGGTGGGAATGTAAATTAGTTCAATCATTGTGGAAGACAGTGTGGTGATTCATGAATGATCTCAAACCAGAAATACCATTTGAACCAGCAATCTCATTACTGGGTATTTACCCAAAGAATTATAAATCATTCTACTAGAAAGATGCATGCACACGTATATTTATTGCAGCACTATTTACAATAGCAAAGACTGAAAAAAAAACAATAGACTGGACAAAGAAAATGTGGCACATATACGTTATGGAATACTGTGCAGTCATTAAAAAAAAGAATGAGTTCATGTCCTTTGGAGGGAAATGAATGAAGCTGGAAACCATCATCCTTAGCAAACTAAAACAGGAACAGAAAACCAAACACCATATGTTCTAACTCGTAAGTGAGAGTTTAGCAATGAGAACACATGGACACAGGGAGGGGAGCATCACACACTGGGGCAAGTGGGGGTCGGAGGCAAAAGGAGGGAGAGCATTAGGACAAATACCTAATGAATATGTGGCATAAAACCTAGATGACAGGTTGATAGGTGCAGCAAACTACCATGGCACTTGAATATCTATGTAAAAAATCTGCACATTCAGCACATATATCCCAAAACTTAAAGTAAAATTAAAAAGAGGAAAAAAAGGAAAGGCTAAACCAAAAAGTAAAAAATAAATAAATAAATAGTCTCTCTTTAGAATATATAGCAGATTTAATGAGATATGACATGTTGAAATCATGGACAAGCAGCAGAGAAAATTAAAATATATATTGAGGTATATTTAAAAGAAAATTCTCATATGTGACTCCTCAGAAAATTCTGACTCTTTATAAAAATAATAAAATGACATGAAAATCAGATAAGGATAATATATATGATAAATATTGTTTAAGTGCTCTCAATGTTCTAAGATTGATGATGTGATTTTAATCTATTATTCCAAATTGTTCTATTAAACCTAAAGGTAAGACACAGCTTACATAAAAGTAAATGTGTACCTACCACTGTACCAGGCAACAGAGGAGTGTCACATGTATCTTAATAATAGTAGTTATCAGAATTAACATTGATTAGAATAAATTTAAAAGTTATCTTGAAATAAATCTAATTTTTCTTACTAATTAATTTTTCCAAAGAACTGACAAATACAGAAGATGAAAAATGAATTAAGGAGATAGATATGGGATCACAAATGTTAAATATATGTTCAAATAGGATAATAGATGAGCTAGGATAAATAAAATTTCTCAAATAATAAACATAGCATTTATGCTAGGATCTCTACCTCTGTTTTACAAAATAAACTATTATTTGTCAAGAAAATAAAGAAGCTGCAAAAATGAGTAATGGTGTCCAGTTGCTTAAGCATGAGATATGAAGAAATATAAGCCATAGGCCTACTCTCACTTTCTCAAGGGGAATTGTAAATAAAAGAATGATCATAATTTACCACTTGGTAGTATGTAGTTCTAGTTCATTCACTTCCTTCCCTTACAGATCCTAGTAATGTAAATACTACTATCCTTACACATGCAAAAATATTACCAAGAGTGTAAGGCTAGAGGGTAAATTGTTAGGCCAAAGGTATGTACATTTTCATATTCACTTCAATATTCACCGAATATTCCCAAATTACTCATGAAATTATCAAACCAATTTGACTCACAAAAATAACATCTTCCCTAATGTATACTAAGGGACTTAGAAAATTATTTTCCTCATAGTCTTTCTCAATCAGGAATTTTTATCTGAATCACAAAACATGGAGAGTGAATTGAGTCACTGTCTTCTCAATTCTCCCAAGGGTGGAACATAACCAGTACCATCCTAAATCAATTGGAGAGAGTCTAATTCATTACATATGTAAAACACTTTAAGGGATTATATCTTAATAATCTCCTGAATCCAGGTGGAGAAAAGGTGTATCAGTAGGAGAAATAATATCCTACTGAAGAACTGATTTGTATTTTGCTGATTAGGAATGAGGTCCACTCCTAGTCACTGTTCTGTATATGACATGTTTTCAATAAACACTAATTATTATAATTCCAGACAATTCTTTTACTAACAATCTTATTTCACTCCAACCTGCTCTACTTTTTATTTTTTATATAACAATTTTACCTTCTATAACACTTCTATAACAACATGTATTTATCAGTATACTTCCTATTGCTTATCTCTTATTGCTTATCAGTATACTTCTATAACACTGTGTATTTATCAGTATACTTCTTATTGCTTATCTCTCACTGTTAGATGTAAGCTTACAATGGCAGTGATCTTTTATGTTTGCTCACTGATGTTTTTAAAATACCATTAAGACATTTTTATGCAATCTAGATATTAATGATTTTTGGTTTTCAACATTGCAAATATTCCGATACTCTGTATGGCTGCTTCATTATTATTATTATTATTATTATTATTATTATTATTATTATTTTTGAGACAGAATCTCTCTCTGTCACCAAGGCTAGAGTGCAGTGGTGTAATCATAGTTAACTGTTTTATTTTTTGTATAGATGGTGGTATCACTGTGTTGCCCAGGCTGGTCTCAGACTCATAGCCTCAAAAGTTCTCCTATGTAGGTCCCACAGAGTCATGGAATTATAGGCATTAGCCACCACACGTGGCTTGGCTGTTTATTATAATATCATGTCACATACAACCTTCTTTGTATTTTAAAGGTCTTATAGTTCAATGTATACTTTATCCCAAGAACCAACATACTGAAAAAAATATACTTATGCAGCTATTATTTATTCTTTAACTTTAGTCTTACATTAATATAGCTGAATAAATATTAAGTTAGTTTTTTTTTCTAAAAATTTTATTGAGGTGAAGTAAAATTACTCTTTTAACGAGCAAATCAATGGCATTGGTATATGAGCAATGCTGGAAAACCACTGATCTATCTAGGTCCAAAACATTTCATTCCTCCAAAAGAAACCACATACCTACTAAGCAGTCCATTAGTTATTCCCTCTCCTCAGCCCCTGAAAACCACTAATCTGATATTTTAGATTTATCTATCTAGATCTTTCATATAAAATAGAATCAAATAACATGTTACCATTTGTGTCTGCCTTCTTTCACTTATGCAATTGTTAAGGTGTATCTCATTGTAGTATCCATCAATATATCCTTCCTTTTTATAGCTGAATAATATTTATTGTATTAATATACCACCAATTGGTTACGTATTCATTTGTCAATAGACACTGGGTTGTTTTCATTTCTTGACTGTTGTAATTAGTGCTTCTACAAACATACATGAACATGTATTTGCTTCAGTATTTGCTTTCAGAAATTAGGGGCTTATACTAAGAGTGGAATATCTAGGTGTAATTGTAATAGTATGGATAATGTTTTCTGAAACCACCAAACAGTATTTCACAATGGCTGCACCATTTTAAATTCCCACCAGCAAAATACAAGGGTTTCACTTTTTCTGTATCTTTAGCAACACTGGCTACTTAAAAAATATTATTATAGCCATTATTGAGGGTATGAAGTGGTTTCCCGTGGACTTTTGATTAGCTTTTCTATCATAACTTAATGATATAAAAACTTTTCTTGTACTTGTTGGACATTTGTAAATATTTTGGAATAAATATTTATTCAAATCATTTGCATATTTTTAATTGAGTTGTCTATTTTGATGAGTTATAAAAGTTATTCGTATATTCTAGATACTAGATCATTATCAGATACATGATTTGCAAATATTTTATACCACTCTATAGATTATTTTCTCACTTTCTTAATAATGTTTTGTGATTCCTATATTTTTAATTTTGATGAAGTCGCATTTAATTCTAATATTTTTTCCCAGCTTTTACTTAGCCATTGGTGTCATATCTAAAAATCTATTGCCAATCCATTGTCAGGAAATGTTGCACCATGTTTTCCTCTAAGACTTTTGTAGTTTTAGTTCATACTTAGGTCATAGATTCATTTTGAGTTATTGTTTTTTAATGGTATGAGGTAGAAATAAAACATCATTCTTTGCATATGACTTTCTAGTTGCACTAGCACTATTTGTTGAACAGACTATTTCTAATGCATGGTCTTGGCACACTTGTGAAAAATCAGTTGGTTACCAATGTAATTTTTTTTCTGTACTTATCAATTCTATTCCATTAGTCTACATACATCTTTATGCAAGTCTGACACTCTTTTGATTACTGTAGATCTGTAGCAAATGTTGAAATAAGCTAGTGTGAGACTTCCAACTTTTTCTTTTGTTTTGCCTATTAAGATCACTTCCAATTTTATAGAAATTTGAATTTCTGCTTTTCCATTTCTGCATAAATGTCCACTAGAATTTTGATAGAGATTGCAGTGAATTTGTAGATTGCTTTGGGTAATATTGTCACCTTAATATCAAATCTTCTAATTTAATAAACTCATGAAATATTTTCATTTGCCTAGGTCTTCTTTAATTTCTTTCAGTAATACTTTGAATTTTCAGCAAACAAGTCTTTCCTCTCCTTGATTTAATTTTGGCCAAGATATGTTCTTTTATATGGTAATAGTTAGAGGAATTGATTTGTTAATAATCTTTTCAGAATGTTTACTGCTGTTGTAGAGGAAGAAAATATTTGTGCCTGTTGATATGCAACATTAAGGGATGTATTAGCTCTGACAGGTTTCTGGGGATAAGATTTTCTGTGTCTAGGATTGGATCATGTCCTTTGGGATAAGAGTGTTTTTTTCTTTTCCAATTTGAATGTCTTTTATTTATATTTCTTGCTTAACTATTTTGAGTAAAATTTCAAGTGCAACATTGATCAAAAGTATTACAAGTGAATACCTTCTTATTCCTGCTACTGGGGGATATTTAAGTCTTTTGACATTGAATATAATATAAGCAGTGGGATTATGTAAATATCCTTTATTTTGTTAAGGAAGTCTTCAGTTCCTAATTTTCTGAGTGATTTTATCAAGAAAGAGTATTCTACTGTGTAAATGCTTTTTCTGTATGTTAATTGAAATAATCACGTGACACTTTTCTCTCATCATTTTATTAAGGTGATGGTATCTGACATTGATTATCATAAGTTTAACCACTCTTACATTCCTGGGATAAATCTTATTTGGTTATGGTGTATAATGCTTTAAGATACAATTGTATCCAGTTCGGTAGTGTTTTGTTGAGAAGTTTTGCACTTTTATTTACTATTAGTGTGTATTTTCCTTTTCCTGTTGTGTGTTTTTCTGGCTTTGGCATCTAGGTAACACTAGCCTGATAGAATAAGTCATATTTTCTCTTCTTCATTTTTGGCAGAGTTTGAGAGGGATTGGTGTGAATATTTTTTAATGTTTGGTAAAATTTACCAGTGAAGTCACGGTCTTGGGTTTTTCTCTATTGGATTTTAGTTTCTGCAGTTTCTTCAGCTGTAGTCAATGTCAGTGATGCCTGAAAATGTTTCAGTGGTCTACGATGTCAGAGTTTGTGCAGCTGCTCTGCCATGTCATTTGAAGACTGTTGACTAGGTGCAGGGTTGGTGGGCTGATATCTCTGATACGGCACTACTGTACCCAGTTGAAACTAAAGCCAATACACCCACCCCAACTAACATCAAAAGACACATATGCAGGCAGGAAAGTTTTCCTATGATATCCACTCTATAAAATTAGAAGAGTCAACCATTCTTTCAGATGCATGTATGTCAATTTGAGACACAAGAAATTAAGAAAGAAAATATGATGCAACCAAAAAATACCCCACAATAGTTCTCCAGTAATTGCCCTCAAAGAAATTGAAATTTATAAATTACCTGAAAATGATTTTAAGAACACTCAGTGAGATACAAGACAATGCTGATAGACAACTCAACAAAAACAATCAATTCATGATGTAAATTAGGATTTCCACAAAGAGATAGATATTTTTTTAAAAAAAAGCAAATAGAAATCCTGGAGCTGAAGACTATGATGAGTGAAATAAAAAATATATTATTGAGAGTTTGTTTTTTTTTTATTTGAGATGGAGTCTTGCTTTGTCACCCAGGCTGGAGTGCAGTGGCATGACCTCGGCTCACTACATCCTCTGCCTCCCAGATTCAAGTGATTCTCTTGCCTCAGCTTCCTGAGTAGCTGAAATTTCAAGCATACACCACATGCCTAGATAATTTTTGTATTTTTAGTAGAGATGGGGTTTCACCATGTTGATCAGGCTGGTCTCGAACTCCTGACCTCATGATCTACCCGCCTTTGCCTCTCAAAGTGCTGATATCACAAGTGTGAGCCAACGTGCCTGGCCTAATTGAGAGCTTTAACAGCACACTGTTAAAGTAGAAGAAATAATTCTTGAACTGAAGACAGATCTTTTGAAACAGTCAGAGGAAAAAATGTAAAGAGTGAAGAAAGGCCATGAGATCTATGGGACAACATTTTCTATGTCGTTCTTCAGCTCTTATCCACCTGAAAATCAGTTTGACATACATAAAATGAAAGTAAAATGATAAAAAATGATATTGCATGCAAATTAATATCAAAAAAGAGCAGGAGTAGCTATACTTTATGTATCAGTTCATTTTCATGCTATACAGAACTACCTGATACTGGGTAATTTATGAAGTAAATAGTTTCAGTTGACTCACAGTTCCACAGGCTTGACAAAGAGCATGGCTAGAAAGCCTAAGGAAACTTACAATAATGGCAAAAGACCAAGGGGAAGCAAGCATGTCTTACCACTCCAGAAAGGGAGAGGCAGTGAGAGAGCAAAAGGGGAAGCACCACATACTTTCAAACAACCAGATCTTGTGAGAACTCGCTCATTGTCATGAGAACAGCAAAGGGGAAGTCAGGACCCATGATCTGCTCACCTCCCTCCCTCGACACATGGGAATTACATTTGAATATGAGATTTGGGCGGGGACACAAAGCTAAACCGTATCACTTATGTTGGATAAAATTTCAAGTAAAAAACTGTAAAAAGAGACAAAGGTGGTCATTATAGAGTGATAAAACTGTCAATTCAGCAAGAGAATGTAATAATTGTAAATGTATATGCACCCAATACTGGAAAACCCACATACATATAAAGGATTTTATTAGATCTAAAAAAATTAATAAAATATAACAGTAGGATTCTTTATCCCTTCACTTTAAGCAACAGATAAATCATCAAAGAATCAGAGAAAATCAACAAACAGAGAAAATCAAAGAAAATCAAAGAACAAAGAAAATCAACAAAGAATCATCTGATTTTAAATGCACTCTTGATTAAATTGACCTAATAAATATTTACAGAACATTCTACCCAATATTCTGGGTAGAGTACACATACCTGCAGAATACCCATCCTCATCAGCACATGCATTTTTATCCAGATTATATGGTAAGCCACAAAATAAGTCTTAATATATTTTTTAAAAAGTCATATCAAGTATCTTTTCTGATCACAATAAAATAAATTAGAAATCAATAGCAGAAAGTACTTTGAAAACTATGCAAATACATGGGAAGTAAACAACATACTCCTGAACAATGAATAGGTCAGTGAACAAATTAAAGAAAAAACATTTTTAAAAGTTCTTGAGACAAATAAAAATAAATCACAACCTACCATCAACATAAAAGTAAGTAAGGGATAAAGTAAAACAGTTTTAAGAGAAAAGTTTATTGTGACACATGCCTACATTAAAAAGTTAGAAATATCTCAAATAAACAACCAAATGTTGCCCCTCAATGAACCAGGAAAACAAGAATAAAATGAACAAAAATTATAGGAAGAAATAAATACCAGAGCAGCAATAAATGAGAGACAAAAAATACACAAGATCAACAAAATGAAAAGCTTATTTTTTGAGAAGAAAAAGAAAATCGACAAACCTTTTGTTAGGTTGACTAAAAAAAAAAGAGAAGATTCAGATATATAAAATCATAGATAAAAATGAGAAATTACAAATCATACAACAGAAATACAAAGAAGTATATGATATTATTGTGAACAACTTTAAACCAACAAATTAGAAAACCTAGAGGAAATGGATAAATTCCTGGGCACACAAAATCTACCAAAATTGTGTCATGGAGAAGTAGAAAATCTGAACAGATCAATAATTAGTAATTAGATTGGCTTCACAGCTGAATTCTATTAAACCTTTAAAAAAGAACTAAAACCAATGCTTTGTAAACTATTCTAAAAAAAACAAAGGAAAAAGGAATTCTTCCATACTCATTCTATGAGATCACCATCACTTTAAAACAAAACCAGAGAAGAATACACACAATAAAGAAAACTATAGGCAATACCTCTGATGAACATAGATGCAAAAATTCTCAACAGAATCCTACCAAACCAAATTCAATGGCAAATTTTAAAAATATGTATTCACCAACATCAAATGAGATTCACTCCTAGAGATGCAAGGATGTCTCAACATATGGAAATCAGTAAATGTGATATAGCACATTACAGACTGAAGGACAAAAACCATGTGATCAGTTCAATAGACATAGAACAACATTTGATAAAATTCAACATCCCTTCACTATAAAATCTCTCAACAAATTAGGTTTGAAGGAATGCATCTCAATACAATAATGGCCATACATGGCAATTCTATATCTAATATCACCAGAAAAAACTGAAAGCTTCTCCTCTAAGATTGGGAACAAGAAAAGGATGCCCACTCTCACTACTTTTATTCAATATGGTATTAGGAGTAATAAACAAAGCAATTAGGTGACAAAAATAAATTACAGCATTCAAATCAGAAAGAAGAATGTCAAATTGTCCCTGTTCGCAGACTACATGATTATATACAGAAAATCCAGAAGACTCCACCAAAAAATTGCTAGAACTAATAAATACATTCAATAAAGCTAGAGGATATAAAATTACCAAATACAATCAGTCATGTTTCTATTGTCAAACGTGAATGTCCTGTAAAGAATTAAGAAAGCCGTCTTATTTACAATAGCTACCAAAATTAAAATGTCTAAAAATAAATGTAACCAAGGGGTGAAAGATCTCTACAATAAAAAATATATGTGAGACAAGGATGAAGGCAGCAAACCACCATGGCATGTGCATACTTATGTAACAATCCTGCAAGATCTGCACATGTACTCCAAAACTTAAAGTAAAATAAAAATATAAAACATTAATAAAGGAAATTGAGGAGGACATGAATAAATAAATATGTGCCATGTTCATTAATTAGAAAAACTACTATTGTTAAAATGTCCCTACCACTGAAAGCAATCTACAGATTCAATGCAATTCCTATCAAAATGTCAATGACATTCTCATAGGAAAAAAAGAATCCTAAAATTTTCATGAAACCACAAAATACCCTAAATAATAAAAGGAATCCTGAAAACAAAAGCAAAATACAAAAGTACAAAACTGGAGCATCATATTACCTGATTTCAAGATATACTAAAAAGAATACCAGCCCAAGCTGTATGGCATTGACATAAAAATGGACACACAGACCAATGGAACAGAATAGAAAACACAGGTATAAATCCATGCACTTACAGCCAACTAATTTTTGACAAAGTTGCCAAGAACAGGAATTAGGGAAAGGACAGTGTCTTCAATAAATAGTGATAGGTAAACTGGATATCTGCATGCAAAATAGTAAAGCTATCCTCCTATCTCTCTCATCATATAAAAAAAATCAACTGAAAATAAAGCAAAAATTTAAATGTAAGACAAAAAAATCTGTAGAACCACTAGAAGGAAAAAAGGAAAAAAGCTTTATGACATTCTTCTTGGTAAGGATTTTTTGGATAAGAACTCAAAGAACTGGCAACAAAAGGAAAAGAGAAAATGGGATCACATCTAAGTAAAAAGCTTCTGCATAACAAAGAAGACAACACAGTGAAGAGATAAACTACTGAAAAACATTTGCAAGCTGTAAACCCTAGAAGGGGTTAATATCCAAAATATATTAAAAATCAAACAAGAGCAAAAATATTAAAAAATGAAAGCTAAATAATTTGTTTTAAAATGAGCAAAAGACATTTCTCAAAGGAAGATGAACAAATGTTCAACATGTATATAAAAAAAGTTCAACATTACTAATCATCAGAACAAAGCAAATCAATACTACAAGGAGGTATCACCTCTACCCAAACTGAATGGCTATTATCAACTAAAAAGATAACAAAAGCTGATATGGATGTGAAGAAATGGGATCACTTATGCACAGTTGGTAAGAATATAAAATTAGAACAGCCATTATGGAAAACATGGAAGATCCCCTCAAAATTAAAAATAGAATTACTGTATAATTCCTTAGTGCTCCTACTGGGAACATATCTAAAGATAAAATCAGTATGTCAAGGAGACACCCGTACTATTTTTATTTTATTGCAGCACTATTCATAGTAGCCAATATATAGAATCAACCCAAGTATCCATCAATCAATGAATGAACAAAGAAAATGTGGTATACTTAAGCAATAGAATATTATTCAGCCATTAAAAAAAAAATGAAACCTTCTCATTAGTATTTCACGTATTGCTAGACTGAAGGCCTCAATTGCTTTCTGGTTGTTGGCTGAGAACTTCCTCAATTCCTCCTTGTCAGGTGAGCTTCTCCATGGGGCAACTAGTTTCATCAGAGTAATCAAGTGATAGAGCAAGAGAGAGAAAGTCAACACAACGTAAGGCACAGTCTTTGGTAACTTAATTTTAGAAGTGACACTCTACCACTTTTGCCATATTTTATTTGTTAGAAAAATGTCGCTACGTGAGCCCACACTAAAGAAGAGGTGATTATAGAAAGTCATGAATACTGCAATACATGATTCATTGAAACATTGAAAGCTTTTTCAGGAGCTGCCAAACACAGCACGGTATATTTTCAAAGTACCATGCTAGCCATAATCACAAAGGTTCTCCAAGCTATATTAAGTTTACATACTAAATAAACCAGCATTGAGATTTTCGTCAGAGGGTGCATTACATATATGCAAGTATTGCATTAGTTTTTTGCATAATATGACAAATATTACTATAAAATTTTAATGTATGATAAAATAATTACTTTGGTAGTATTACCAGATCGAATTATATTATTATAAAATAGATTAATAGATTCAGAAGCCATTACACAGCATTCCTCAATAGTAGAACATTCTCTAATGAACTTGAGTTGTGTAGATTGTGTTTTCATTATCCAGACAGCCAAATGAGGTCCAAATATTAAAAATGTACGATTTCCATGTCTAAATGTCCTTAAAGAATGTTTATTGTCTAGGGATTCCTTTACATTTCATTAATTTAACTTATCTTGCAGAATATATGAATACCAAATTATGTATTCTGATGAAGTGTTTGGAGGTTTTAAATTCTGTATATTAAAAATCAAGTAATATGTGGCAAACATATGAAACTTCTACCAAGAAAAAAGAGTTTCTTTGTTGAAAAAAGGCTCCTTTGAGAGAGTTTAACACAATTGACTATATTGATTAGGTATTTAAAAAAAACCTCAATTATTTTAATTAACATTTTATTATTAAAATAAATTATGTATATGATATAAAAGTTTTAAAAGTTCAGTAGTGTAGGAAGTTAAAACTTATCACTTTATTCCAACTCCATATCTCATTCTCCAGAGACAAGTAATATTTATGGTATGTGATTCCTTTCATTTGCTATGCCAAATCTATTTATTTATATGGGTTCATATGTGGGACAGGATGCATAATTTTTCTCTGTAAATAGGGTCATGATTTAATAGTACCCAGATATATTTGATTTCTGTTAATGATATTTTGAATATATTACCTTTTGCGTGTGTGTGTGTGTGTGTGTGTGTGTGTGTATAAAATCTCTATTTTTTTTATTTCTATACATTCCATTCCATTCCTTCAGTGTACTTTACATATTTAAGTAGTTTCATACGCATCAGTAATTTTTTTCCATTAATATATGAATGCTATTATGAATAAACCTTCTTAAACTCATTTGCTCTTCTGTGAGAAGTGCCATGCGAATCTTTAAAATTAGATAGATACTTCCAAGTAGTCTTAAAATTTTCTGCATCAGATTGTATTCCCATTCACTTCTTTGAAAGCATGTGTTTTCTTACAGCTTGACAACATAGTATGCTGTTCATTTGTCAGATAAAAGTTATCATCTTACTGTTTTCATTTTCATTGTTTTAATAAGATCACATGTTAATGTGTTCGTCTTCATTTATATTTTGTTTCTTAATTGTGACTGCATAAGTTTAACCATATTTCTCTCATTTTAATGCATTTTCTGCATAATAAGGAGCTATGCCTGTGTTGACATGTGCTGCAATGTCTCTAGCTGCTTATTTATATTTTGGCTTTTGTTTTGACAGTGTATACTGATCTATCTAACCACCAATGTAGCAATATGGTTTTGTTTTGTTTTGTGGGTTTTATGGAAGGCTTACATAGTATATTTCCATGTGTATTATTATTTTTAAGTGACATATTTGTAGTATTATTTTATTTAAATTTCTTATATTAAGCTTTAAGTGAAGAGTTTATTTAACTTCCACATTTTCCACTCAATTATACAACAATATTTTTATTACCAAATTGTCTATTTCTGGAATAAATTTCATTGTTTTCTCACCAATTTGAAATGTTACTATTAACTTCTAGATAATTTCTAAAAATATATTTTTCTCTATAAGAATTATGTTCCTCTTTATCTATCTTACATGAACTCTTCAAATGGTAACATATGTTATAACATATTAGTTTTCGCAACTATTTAGTTTTTTCATCATGTTGTTCCTTTTCAAAATTTTCATTAGTATTTGTACATTTTTTTAAAGTTCCCTAAATTCTGTTGACATTATGGTTGAAATCTCATCAGTTTAATAAAAAAATTAATGAAAATATGTAGGTATAATTAAGATATATTACTATATAATCAAATTATATATGTAGATATAAACAACCTATATATGTGATATATATTTGTATGTATCTGTATATGTATATTTGAGATAACAGTCATAAATAATTCAGTACAATAAAATATATAAAGTAGCATTTACTGTATTCAGGATATTGTGGAGTAGTCACCTCTGTATAGTTGCAAAACATGTTAATCACCTAAAGGGAAACTATTGGGAAAGACAGCAAGGTAGACTATTGCCCCTTGCATAGCAATCAAAGAGTGGACTTGGGACTGGAGGATGTCCTTACAAAAATAAAAAGATCTTACTGCATTTGTTGAATGTAACTGTCTCCTTGGAAATGCTTTTCCTTCTTTTGGATTTGATGAGCAAGGTTGTTCCACTTAAGTGTGTAAATTACATGGTACCTGGCCAGCCCCACTGCTTTATCTGTTCCTGATGGGTGTGTGTGTGGGGAGGGGGAGTAGGGTCCTTCATTTGTAACACAAGAGATGTGTACGCAGACCATCTCCTTGCATCAGCAGCAAGGTGAGGTCTGCTGGCCATGGAGACTGACGTTAATTTTTGAAGCTGATCTTTGTTTTTCTATCTAAGTAAAAGTGTTCCATCCAGTGCCTGTGTGAGTCATATCTTTCTTGGTGACGCCAACATCTGCAAACCATGCACTGGGTTAATATCACGGGACTGTTGCTCCTGTTGGAGGGCAGCAGGTCTCACTTGTATGTTCTCTGTCTCTTATAAACATACAGACATATACACACACACACACAGATGAACACATATATATGCATGTATATTCATGTAATTATTAAATAGGTTTTTGAGGTAACATAACATTAAATGAACCATTTTAAAGCTATAATTCACTGGCATTAGTGCATCTACTATGTTGTGGAACCATCGCCTCCATCTAGTTACAAAATATTTATCTTCCTAAAAGAAATGCTGTATCCATTCAGCTGTCACTCATCCAGCAGTCCTCTTTCATCAGCCCCTGGAAACCACTAATCTGCTTTCTGTGTCTATGGATTTGCATATTTAGAACATTTCATATATCTGGAATCATACGCTATACAACTTTCATGTCTGGCTTGTTTCACTTAGCATAATGTTTCTGAGATTCATCCATGTTGTAGCATGCAGTAATATTTCATTTGTTTTTATTGCTGAATAATATTCCATTTATGAATACATTGTTTTCTTTATTCATTTTTCAGTTGATGGCTACTGATGTCTGTGTCCACCTTTTGACAACTGTCCATAGTACTGTTATGAATACTTGTGCACAAGCTTTTGTATGAATACCTGCTTTCAATTTCTTGTAGTATATATCTAAAAAGAAAATTACTGAGAATTCCATGTAAGTTTTTCAGGAACCACCAAAGAGTGCTCCATACTGGCTAGTGGTTCACTGAGGAATTTGATATCCCCTCCAACAATGTATGCAGGTTTCAGTTTCTCCACATACTTGTTAATACTTTTTTTTTTTTTGGTTTGTGTGGGGTTCTTTTTGTTTTGTTTTTGTTTTTTTGAGACAGAGTCTCACTCTGTCACCCAGGCTCAAGTGCAACAATGGGAACTCAGATCACACCACTGCAGCCTCCACCTCCCAGGTTCAAGTGACTCCCCTACCTCAGCCTCCCAAGTTGCTGGGATTATAGACGCACACCACCACGCCCAGCTAATTTTTGTATTTTTAGCAGAGACAAGGTTTTGCATTGCTGGGCAGGCTGGTCTCGAACTTCTGACCTCAAGCTATGCACTGGCGTTGGCCTCCCCAATGCTGGGATTATAGGCGTGAGCCACCACACCCTGCCTGTGTTTTTGTCTTTAAATTACAATTATACTATTGCATGTAAAGTGTTATTGTCCTTTTGATTTACATTTTTTTAATGACTAAGGATGTTGACTTTATTTTTATGTGCCTGCTGGCCATTTGTATGCCTTTTTGAAGAAAGGTATTATTGAGCTTTTCTGCCAATTGTTTTAATTGAGTTACTTGTCTTTTTGTTGTTGAAATGTGTGAGTCTTTTACATATCTTGGATACTAGACTCTTTTCATAAATAAGATTTATAAACATTTTTCTCATTTTGTAAGTCTCTTTTCCTTTCTTGATACTGTCTTTTGATGTTCTATTTTTAATTTTTATGAAATCCAGTTTGTCTATATTTTTCCTTGTTGCTTCTTCTTATGAAATCATTGCCAAATCCAATGCCATAAATCTATTTTTCCATGTTTTCTTTTACGAGTTTTACATTTTAACCTGTGCATTCTGATCTTTGATTTGAGTAAATTTTTGCATATGTTGTAATATAAGGGTTCAAGTTTGGTCCTTTGCATATAGATATCCAGTTGTGTTAGAACCACTTGGTGAAGAGATTCTTTTTTGTTTCATTTTGATAGATTTAGGGGATACAAGAGCAGTTTTCTTGTATAAAAATAAAGAGACTATTTTTTCCCCCATTGAACAATATTCCCACTCATCAAAATATTAAGTAATTTTTATTTTTACTTTATAAGCTTATTTTAAATGGACACATAAACATTTTACATATTTATAATGTACAATATTTTGTTTTAAAATATGTGTGCATTTTGGAATGACTAACAAGGTAATTAACGTATGCATTACAGCTATCTTGATGTAATCACGCATATCATTTTTTTGTGGTGTAAAAACTTAAAATGTGCATATATCTTTTCCAGTTGGTGATTTATTTCTACATATATAGCCAGTAGTGGGATTGCTGTTTCATATGATAGCTCTATTTTTCATTATTGGGAGGAACATCCATACTATTTTTAATAATTATTGTACTAATTTACATTCTATCAACAGAATACAGGGTTCTATTTTCTCCACATCCTTTCCAACACTCGTTAGCTTTGTCTTTTTGATAATAGCCAGTCTAACAAGTGTGAAGTGGCATCTCATTATGGTTTCAATTTGCCTTTTTCTGATGATTAGAAATGTTCAGCATTTTTTCATATACCTGTTGTCTATTCATATGTCTTATTCTAAGAGATGTCTATGTTTTTTGTCTAGCAAGTATTTTTGATATATTTCAAACAATATTTGTATATTTATTTTTAAATTTACAGATAGACTTTATTATAGTCTTTAATATTTTTAAAATAAGTGAACATTACTATTTCAAAATGCAGACATATTTATTCATCTATACTTATTCAGTGACCACGTGAAATTTATTTTGGGTTCTAGTATTTGTTTTTCTTTTCAAAATTTTACATGTGCAAAATGATGTCATGAATTAGCAATATTTGGATTCCTATTTTCTAATATTTATACCATGGAAATGGTATTAAGTAGCAGATCTGTGATCCATTCACTTCCTTTACTGAGGAGATGCTCTCAGGACATCTACACAAAATTCATAGAAACATTTTGCCAGCAGTCATCCAGTAAAATGATCAAGTGTTCGTATCAGCATTATTCACAGAAAAACAGGTGAAAACAACGCAAATGACCATCAAAAGATGACACAATAAATAAAATGTAGTATATACATACAATGGAGTATTATTCAGTCTTTTTAAAAAGACGAATGAAATTCCGACAGATGTTACGACATGGATGAATCTTGAAGACATCATGCTAAATGAAATATTGTATGAGTGAAACTCTGTGAGATACCTAAGAGAAGTGAAATTCATAAAGACAGAAAATAGAGTGAAGATTTACAAGATGAGAAAGAAAGGGGAAACGGGAAGTTATTCTTTAATTGGCAAAATGTTTTATTTTGGGAATATTAAAAAAACATTCTGGAGATAAATGGTTGTGATGTGAATGAACTGAACCATATATTTACGTGTAAACCCATGTGAATAAAGTGAATATATATTTAAAAATAGTTAACCTGGTCATTTTGTGTTCTATATATTTTACCCAAATTAAAATATATATAACATTATCTTCCAGAGTGAAAGCAGTAATCTCATATTTCGCATATTTCAAAAAAAAAAAAAAAAAGAAAGAAGAAAAAGAACAAAAGTGATGCTCCAGTTTCTCTAAAACTTGCTTTCAGTACCTGAGGCAGACCATGTCATTACCATAGATGTACACAGTTCTCAAATACAAGGATAATTCTATACCCCTGTGACAATTTGCATGCAGAAAGCCTGCAGCGAATGCAAAAGAATACTTCAGACCTAAGGATTGTATCATTGTTTCACTTGAAGCAGAAGCAGCCAAAATGGCTTCATCAATCCTGACATACTGAATGTGCAGTTTCTCTTGCTTCGCCAAGAGAGAAGGAGATCCAGAGGACTGACCAGGACATTTCTGGTTGGGAATGTTAAATGTGCGACCATCCCTGTGGACAACACAACTGATGTATAAAGCACAATATGCCACTATGTAGACAAACCTACTCTCTGCTGAAGCCACTAACGTGTATACCAGTTTGACCTATTTCCAGATTAAATACTTCTACTTTTGAAGCTGTTTATGAACTTCATTTCCTCAAGAAGACAAAATAAAACACAACTCTAAAATTCAAGTTATTTGATCTGGCTGCACACAAGAGCGGTTTTGTCTCTTAATTGTTTAACCATATCTCTCTATAGCTTCTGAATATTATGAGTCACACTTTGAATTATTTGTCATGTAGAACTCAACAAAATATAGAATAATTTTTAGCATGTAATTGACAATAGCTATTGCAAACTTTGCAGTTTGTAGGCTATGTTTACTTTTGTAGCTAATTTTCACATAACCTAAGAAAAATACTATCAATAAATAAGATGAGAATGAAGAAAGCTGAACAACAGAGCTTTCATACTCTGTGACTATAAATCAAAATCGTTCCTTGCTAAGATAGCTGTCTAGGTATGATATAGAGCAAATTGCTGCTGTCTTCCCAGGAAACAGTTTGCCACAGTTTAAACTATTTCTCCAAATATACTAAATGCATATAAAATGTGAACATGGGTAAATATTAATTAATGAAAGTGGAAATGGAAAGTAGAAAGGTTTGAGGGAGATGGATTTGGAGATGATTTGAGTTGTATGATATTACAAATAATACCCTTCCAGAAGTGTACAAAAGATGTGTATGTAATGTCTTATGGCTATATTTAGGGATGAAGCATACTCAAATTAACAGTATCTTCTATTTTTCCTATAGTGCACAACTTTTTTCAGTGTCAAATACTAAAGCTATGCACAGTAGCTTGATTGGCACTTTTCTCATCAGGCCTTTTATGTATATTCCATTAATATTTAAAACATGTAATTTTGTCAAGCATTTCATGTTGTGATTAGCTTTGAAGAAAGATGAAAAAGTGATGGGGCTTATATATGGGGGGAGGGCCGCCTACTGGTAAGGTACTAATTTCCAAGGCTAAGTACCAAGTATATTATATTTATAAAAGTTTTAAAATCACATGAATTTGTAGTATATATTTAAAAATCAAGTTTCTTCTGTTAGTTTATTTAGTAGTCAAATCTTTAAAGGTAAATTGAATCTGCAATGATGAAACAGGTAATTCTATTGTACACAGAACAAAAAAAGTAAGGAATACTTCTACTTTATTTTTATGTGTCACATTAACTTTATATCCCAACAAGATAAAGAGAGTAGAAAAAAAAAAAAAGAAAAATGCAGGCAAAGAAACTTAATGAACGTAGTTGCAAAAATAATTATGGCAAAGCAAATATAGAAAATATTTGATACTATTTGAAAAAAAGGTACATAACAGTCAAGGAAGATGTATGTCATAAATGCATTTTTTTTTTTGCTAAACTTTAGAAAATCTGGTAGTTTAATTCACCACATTATTTTCAAAAATTGAAATAATATGGTCAACTCAAAAGATGTAGAAATATATGTGATTCAATTCAACACTGGATCATAATAAAATTACATGAAATTAACAGGAGAGTTGAATTTTCTTAACTTCATTGAGGATAGCTATTTAAGTAAACAGCCATATGACGGAGTGCATAATTAGTGAACTATTAGATGCATTCCGATTAAATTTAGAAACAAACAAGAAAGCTTGTCCTTAATGAATAATTCTATATAGTCAACACTGTTTTTAAAAAATTTGCAAGTACAAAAAGATGATAAATAAAGGTGCCTACAAACTAAAAAGAACACCAACATTATCTGTCTTTTACAGTTGAATGGGTGATCTACATAAGTACAATAAGCAAACTACAGGCAAAATAGTGTAACCTTTCTAATTAAAAGGTCAATATAATAATAATTGATTTTGCTCCCTGTTAACCAATAGCAATATTTAGACAATCTAACTTTGCAATGAAAAATGTATGCAGAAAAACACTAATAGAACCCATGCCTGCAGCTTATAAGACATTTGGAAACATTTTTGGAAGTTTTAATATAAAACAAAAAATCAAAGGCAAAATTTTCATGGTTGAAAATACTCAAAATCATGATGGCATGTACTCCAAACAAATGGATCTATATATCTACTACAAGTCAAATTAAAAGTTCCAAAATACTTTATGAAGGAATTGGATGAATACTAAAATTTATATAGGTGGGCAATGATTCAAAAATCACAAAAATGTTTGAGAGAAGAAAATCAAGTGGAAACAATGTCTCTCTTGGTGGCATGTTGCAGTTTAAAATAAAATGTCATCAAAATAGTGTGCTATTAGATTGGGGATAGATAAATACTGTATATATAGCAGGTAAAGGGCTCCGAAATATATAGACACAAATCTTTCTGAGCTAGCAATTTCTGCAAGAAGGATTTTCTTTTTATCTAGCACCTTTAAATGATAAGTCATTTTCAAACTACTTAACTTAGGGGCCAATTTGATGAGACTTCTGGTGGTCAAGGATATAACCATTTGAGTAGCAAAACAATGATAACTGCAGTGGATTGAAATGTACAATATATCTTTGCATTCATGAGTTCATAAGGATATTAAAACAAATTTATAGTAACCTTTGGTGGTTTCTAGGGTTTATATTTTTAAAAATTATTAATGATAAAGAAAATAACTACTTCTCCTTCATTAAAAAATCTTTGCATTAGGATAGCAAAATCATTAAAAGAGAAGCTTTTTAAATTATAGAATTATGCCAGCTTATGAATGAGGAACAAATGTTCAAATTATATTACCACCATTTAAAAATAAACTGATGAAATGGTGGATCTAGTCTTTAATAAGGCTGTGAGAATCACACAAAAACACTAGACCACTGGTTATAAGGTGCCTCCTGATAGAAACAAACAATACTTCCAATGAGGTAATGCTGCCAAAAAAGAAAAGCTGACCTTGAACTATATTTCAATTCTACCAAATCCTTTTAGAGAACACTGAGGATAGTGAAAAATATTCAATCATGCTACAGCTAAATCAGCCAAAGTCAAAATATAGATAATAAGATATTTGCAAATCCAGATTATGAAAAAGTCTACCCAAGAAACCATGCACAAAAATATTTTTCAACAAATAATTTGGAAACTCCAAGAACAGAATGAGATAATCCAAATAGTTTTTCAAAGACTTTTTGTAAAGCCTATCAAACAAATGCAAATCTACCATGTCAATATACAGATATGGATTGTATTTAAAGTTATTTTGAAATTTTTATTTAAGAGATAACTGGGGAAATTTCAAAACTGACTAAAGACCTGTGGTATTAAATAACTATTGACAAGTTTGTTGAGATTTGAAAAATTATTGTCATTATGCCTGAAAAACACCAACTGATATTCTTTTATAATTGCTTAGTAAAATACTATGAATAAAATGTTAGAGGGGTTTGGGTTTGTTTCAAAATAAACCTGGGTGTGAGAGAAATTGGAAGGGTCATGGATGGAAATTAATGACTATGAATCATTAATTGTGGCCCTACCACAATCGTGGTTGCTTTAGATTTCTAGAATCCGAGTAATATATATTACTTGAAGGTCTTGGGGCTAGCATCTAGTGCCCTTTTTTTTTTTTTTTTTTTTTTTTTGAGACAGAGTCTTGCTCTTTTGCCCAGGCTGGAGTGCAGTGCCATCATCTTGGCTCACTGCAATCTCCACCTCCTGGTTGCAAGCAATTCCCTGCCTCAGCCTCCCAAGTAGCTGGGATTACAGGTGCCCGCCACTATGCCTTGTTAATTATTTTGTATTTTTAGTAGAGAGGGGATTTTACCATCTTGGCCAGGCAGGTCTTGAACTCCCGACCTTGTGATTCACCTGCCTCAGCCTCCCAAAGTGCTGGGATTACAAGAGTGAGGCACCATGCTCGGCCTAGTGCCTTTCAAATTGAATGCTCTCCACACTTTTATTTTCAAATACTGTAGCTACTAGGCGCATGGGGATATTTAAATTTAAAATTGAGTTAAAAATTCAGTTCCTAGATAGTACAAGCCACATATAAAGGGCCCAACAGCCACATATGGCTAGTGGCTATTGCAATGGATAGGAAATATATAGAATGTTTCTATCATCACAGAAAGTTCTGTAGGATAGTATTAGCCTAGGGAATTTCTTTTAATAGTCAATCACTGGTGAAAGTTGATACACGTAAGCTGTTTTGATAAGCTGCCTAGGACATAGCCATTATGTGATAAATATCATGCTGATTTCATGGCTTTTAATATAAAGAATCACATCTAGCATACATTTTTTTCTTCTTAAATTACATGTAAGACTGCATACTGTGGATTTTAATCAATTTTTATAAAATAATTATCAGAATAATTATCCTAATATTACAAACTTTTATATGTAACAGGTATAAGTTTATAGAGCTTAGTTAATGTATTCACAATTTCACAGCAAAGAGCGGTAGGTAAGTTTGATCTCCAGCACTAGGCAGGTCAAGATTATCTTTTCTATAAATAAGATTAAAATATGTAAACACTTTATCATAGTGTTTATCATATAATAATCATTTGCTAAATGAAAGCTCTCATTATAATTATTATAACACTTTAGACATTTAATCTATAAGAATTTCTCAATTAATTTTTAAATGAAGCAACATGAGTAGAAAATACATATCAAATGTATTTTATGAGAAACAAGTTTATAAATATGTCAGCAAGTATAAATAAATATAAGGTACCATTAAATAAACAAAGATCAAGGGATGAGAGAAATAATGAATAATTCAACTAAAATATATAATTAGGAATGCTTGCTAGAGTATAGACAGATGGCATTGCTAGTTTATAGCTACTGGTAGGATGTGATATTGCCATCAGCTTGGTAAAAAATTCTTATATTGTGTTTCCTCACAAAGTAAATTTTTTCAAATATTCAGTTCTGAGAAACTTTTTACTCGCATCATATGCTATGTTTTCTTTTCCTTTCTTATTTTTATAAGACAATTAAGCAAACATATAATGTCATAGTTCCTGAATATTTCCAAGAAAGAACTTTAACTATGTTAAAAATGTTTTTCTGCAAAAATTTGCTTTGTATCAAGGAAGCTGATTCCTTTGTCAAAAAGTCTTGGACATAAAATATTTGCATTATTAATAAAGGATACTAAATAGAAATGACCAAAAAATCTATTTAAACCTCCATTTTAATTAATCTATATTCCATAGACTGATTTTAAGAGCAATAGTAAATTTGTGACCAGTTAAGAAGCAAACAGATTATAGAATACGTGTGGAAAACTGTTTTTGTGTGATTTTAGTTGACCCAGAACACTAGCACTTATACAATATAAAACAGAGCATTCTGTGCTGTATATCGTCTCTAATGATGGCATTAAAAGTTATTAAAAAGAATGCGAGAAAATAGGAGCAGATTTAAATGCTGGAAGGATATAAAATGGTAAAAGCTGACAAAATTAGTATTGTTTACATTTTCTAATTGTTAATTACCCATATTCTTTCTTAGGAATACTGTAGTAAAATAAGAATATACAAATTAAATAAAAATAATGCATTTTAGGCATTAAAGAAAAGTTTCTTGTTTTACTGACAATATTGTACAGCCGAAATTTTAACAAATATACATGCAAACATGTACAAATATTACATATACAAGTAGAATATCATTCTAACCCTTGTAATGTAAAAATGAGCTTATGTAGACAAATGTGGTTATATTAGCAGTTATTACTCATAATCACAGAGTTGAAAAAGATCATAATTTTATCCACACAATGAAGAAACAGAGAAGATTTTGATTTCAAACTTATGTCAAACAGAAAAATTTGCAATGTAAAACATCTACATTAGACACTGACATCTTAACCCATTATAACCTAATTTATATCAAAATAAAAAACATTAGAAAATCAAATTAGTGTAAGAAAATAAAAACTGAATATAGATATTTCCCAATACGGTACTAATCTTTCAAACATCTGATATTTCCATTCATAAAATTTTCAGTATATATTAGAATGTTGATGCAGATCTTCAGGGGAAAACATATATCAAGGGGGATACAAAGAACTTGATTTAAAAATAATAGAAGAAAAATACCATGGCTTCTTTTGAATTGGTAAAACCTTAAAAAGGTTTGTTTTCTGATATAATACACTCTCAGTTGATAATTGTGTTGGCATTTGAAACAATATGACTGATTTCTTTTGTTATATCTTGCTTGCATATTTGAATGTTGAGTCTTTTAGCCACAGAGAATCTGTTTCTTATTTAATCTAAAGTGCTGTTATATTTTCTACAATACAGCATGATTTTTAAAATGTATGTATCATTGTAAAATTAAGTTTTTTTTTCTCTCTCTCTTTATCTGTGTATTTAATGGTGAAGGCCATGTTTTGTCCTTGTAAATGTAATTTCTCTGAAATTCTTTTCTTACTCAAAATATGATTTAGAATTTTATGCTTCATGTTGATGAATGATTATGAAATACAAAGTAATAAGAAACACTATTCAAATGCAAAACATAAGCAATAGCAAGTTAGACATTTTTTTTTTTGAGTCAAGGCCTCACTCTGTTGTCTAGGTTGGAGTGCAATGATGTGATCATGATCTCTCTCTCTCTCTCTCTCTTTCTCTCTCTCTCTCTCTCTCTCCCGATCCTTCTGTTTATTTAAATATAAGCTGCATTTGTTTTCTTTGGTTCTTTTGATTGTTTGTTTGCTTGTTCGCAGGTCACTAATCTGCTTTTGTTGCCTCTCTATCCAGACTTGATTTTCAGTGTCCCAGTTTATGTTTTGGGGGTTTTATTTTCATTTTGTTTTGTTTTTCTTCTTTTTGTATCTGCTTTAAAAAATTTAGAAATGTGCTAGATTTAATCACTACTTCACTCCTTTGGGTCTTTATATGCAAATTATTCTCTTCCTTATTTATTCAATTTGTCCATCTCCCCCAAATTTAATTTCTGATAGTTGTATACCATTTGTCATATCCATCTTGTTGGCTCCCAATATTTTGAATATTCTATTTTCTTCTTATAGGTATAAAACCTTCAATTATTGCATATACATTTTCTACAAATTATTTAAAAAAACTGACCCAATAGAAAATAGGTAAGGAGTTTTTTCGACAAGCATAGTCCACAAAACATAAAATGTGCTCAGCCTAATCAGTAATCACGGCAATTTCTAACTAAAACACTAAGAACACATTACTATATACTCACTGGATCAACAAAAGAAAAAAATTATCAGTAGAATGTGCTAGGAAGGATATGAAGCAATATGAACTCATATGTTCCTAGTGAAAATATACATGGTCACAACTGCTTTGTAAAAACGTTTGGCATTACCTAGTGAATCTTGTAAAACTGAATAGATGAATTTCCTATGATGGTTATGAGAACAGTCTAGCTTTAAGCTGAGTGTCACAGGCAAACATGACCAAAGGGACTTCACAGATGTTGTGACAGTTACTAATTAGTTTACCTCAAAATAGAGATCATCCTAGAATATCTGGTGGGCAAAACATAATCACTTGTTTTTTATAGACAAAAGCTTTCTTTGGTTCATGGCAGAAAAAGAAATCAGAGAAATTTGAAGCGTAACAAAGGCAGATTGTGGTTTTAAGACAGAAATTTCCATTTGAAATAGAATGTGCATGACCTTAAGAGGCCAACAGCAGCCCCTTGCTGGCAGACAGCAAGAAAACGGTAATTTTAGCCATTCAAACACCAGGAACAGGTGTTTTCCTGTTAGTAACAGGCAAGAGTTTGGGAAAAAAAACTTAGGACTCCAGACAGGAATGCAGATAACGAACACCTTGATTTCACCCTCCCGTGTCTCAGGAGGGGACTTCAATCATATCACCCTGCACTTCTGTCCTACAAAGCTATGCGTGAATAAATGGGTATTATTTTATTTTTTTAAGTTCAAAAAGACCCATTTAAGTTTGCGGTTTGTTACACAGCAACAGCAAATGCATACGTCAGGCAAAACATGCCTTCAGATCTCACAGGGCAAACACGTAAAAATGAGTTTCTTAATCTCCCCTCTCTCTCACTATGAAAAGCTATTGTAGGTTTAGGAATGAGGTTTTCTACTTCCCACGGAAGTTACTCATGGAACAAGATGGGAGCCTTTGCAATTAAGAATATCATTGGTCCTATGACTAAGGAGAAAACCAGACTCAAAAAATTCCAGTGGTTCTGAATTGACACATATCATTCTGCTCACATTCAATGAGTTGGAACTGAGGAAACTGCCCTTCCAAACTGGGAAATAACTAAAAAGCATTGTCTCATGTATTCTCAGGAAGGAAAAGGGACTGGATGACAGTAAATACTAACAAATTCTGTCCTTAACATCACCTAATAATTGATTACTTTTCTTTCCTCACTCATATATTTTGTCTCTCTAATCACTTTTATTTATATTTTAAAATTAGCCAATTGTGCTAAACTCACATTTTTAAATTGTAATACCTTGACAAACATAGTCAATGACACCTGACATATACAACTGACATTCTTTATTCTAATTTTTTTCTTTAGAGCTGCCCTCTTTAAAATCTACCCTCTTAAGTTACCCCATATACCTTTATAATTAAACCTTTCATTTTGAGGTAATTGTAGATTCATATAAGAGAGAAATCATTATTACCCTTTCTGCACATGTATCCCAGAACTTGAAGTGTAATAAAAAAATGGCTACATAATTTATATCAAAGGCATTCATTGAGGTAATTAGACCTGTTTCTCATTTCCATTAATGTCAGTCATACCACACATACATTATTTAAAAACTTCAGAATATCTTAATATATAGAGTAGTCCTAAAGGAAAATGCACATTGAGAAAATCTGTAATATTGAGCAGCAATAAAAAATATTTTCTTTTGAATTTAAGTACTGCTTTATGTGGACATTATTCTGTTTGGAGCTTCCCATCAAATGGCCCAGGAGATAATTTGACCCTTGAGCTTCAATTGATAAGAAAAGCTTTTGAGACTATCATGATCATCAATCACTGTTTAAGTTGTTTAGAAAAATATTACCTACAAAAAATTATTAAGAATTAAATAATTATGTACCATTAAGTCGAGGTATTTCTGTTTTTTTTATTTTATTGCACTTTAGGTTCTGGGGTACATGTGGAGAACATGCAGGATTATTGCATAGGTACATATATGGTAAGGTGGTTTGCTGCCTCCATCCCCCCATCACCTATTATCTGGCATTTCTCCCCATGTTATCCCTCCCCAACCTCCCCACCCCCTGCTGTCCCTCCCCTCTTCCCCCCAACAGACCCCAGTGTGTAGTGATCCCCTCCCTGTGTCCATGTGTTCTCATTGTTCAACACCTGCCTATGAGTGAGGACATTCAGTGTTTGGTTTTCTGTTCTTGTGTCAGTTTGCTGAGAATAATGCTTCCAGATTCAACCATGTCCCTACAGAGGACACAAACTCATCGCTTTTTATGGCTACGTAGTATTCCATGGTGTATATGTGCCACATTTTCCCTGTCCAGTCTATCATCAATGGGTATTTGGGTTGGTTCCAGGTCTTTGCTATCGTAAACAGTGCCACAATGAACATATGTGTGCATGTGTCTTTATAATAGAACAATTTATAATCCTTCGAGTATATATCCAGTAATAGGATTGCTGGGTCAAATGGAATTTCTATTTTCCAGGTCCTTGAGGAATCACCACACTGTCTTCCACAATGGTTGAACTAATTTACACTCCCACCAACAGTGTAAAAGTATTTCTATTTCTCCACATCCTCTCCGGCATCTGTTGTCTCCAGATTTTTTAATGATCGCCATTCTAACTGGCCTGAGATGGTATCTCTATGTGGTATTGATTTGAATTTCTCTAATGACCAGTGATGATGAGCATATTTTCATATGTTTGTTGGCCTCATAAATGTCTTCTTTTGAAAAGTGTCTGTTCATAGATATTTCTTTAAAAGTTTAAAAAGTGAGAATTGTAAGAATCAAAGAATAGCAAAGGTAAACTTGCATCAATCATTACTCATAGGCGTAATTTTTGGCTTTTAAATTTATTAAATGTGAATATAGTAATAATATGAGTACAATGAAAGAAAAACAGTAAAAGAAAACTTAATTATGGATAATCATATATTAATTAGTGCTTGCTAGCTTCATTTAAGTATGTGACTTATTACACCTATCAGAAATTATTAGAACTCCCAACTGCAGTATGGATAAAACTTCCCAGCATTCAAACTCTTCCACTTTTGTATCCAAGTAACACATATGAATTTAATGTTTATATAAGCCAGAGACTTTCTCTTTTTTACCTTTATCTTAACTCTATTAATTCTGATATTATTCCGATTCATTCTCATACTTTTATTTCTTTATTCATTCAATAAATATTTGTTGCCTTCTTTCTGTATGTCAGACACTATTCCAAAGAATCAAGCAGTACAAATGCCTGCCCTCCTGGGGCTTATGATCCATAAATAGTTGTAGGCTATAAACAAAAATAAATATACAGAATAGAGAAAATATTTTAAAATAATTTTTCAGGAAAAATAATAAAGGAAATACCAAATACTGGAGTTTTAGAGTGAAAATACGGGTACAATTTAGAATAAAATATTTGACATATATATTACCAAAAACATAAGATTTGACTAAAGACTTGCAGATATCTGTGAAAGAACAACCCAAGAAAAAGGAACAGCTACCACAACTACCTTAGGTGGGACAATGTGTACAGTGTTTGATGAACTGTAAGGAAATCTGTATGGAAAGAGAGAAGAATATTTGGTAATAAGAAGAAGATGCTCGAATCAAAAAGAGAGAGTTGAGAATATAGCAGAAACGTAGGACTCACCGTCATAATTTTTGTCCTTAGGACAACAGGAAGCTATTTTAATGTTCTGAGTAAAAAACAAGTATGATACTCATTAAGAGTTTTTAAAGTTTTATTTTATTTATGATAATCACAACTAAGTGTACATATGTATGGGGTATAAGGTGATGTTTTAATACATGTATCCATTGTATAATGATCAAATCAGGGCAATTAGCATATCTATCATTTTAAACATTTATCCTTTTGTTGTGGTGATAATATTCAAACTCTTCTAGCCGTCTTAAAATATGCAATACATTACTATTAGCTACATTCACACTACCATGTAGAAGAACAACACCTCCTCTCACTCGGATATTGAGACTAGATGGGGAACCGTGGAAGCAGAGAAACCAGTGAGGAGGTTCTTGCAGTAATGCCAGTAAGATACCTGGACAGTAGTGACAGAAGAAATGAGAAGTGCTCCAACTCTGAATATTTGTTGAATGTATAATCAAAGGATTCCCTTACAAAATGTATATGGGATATGAGAGACAGATGTCAAGAATATCCCTAAGATTTTGACCTAAACAACTGGAAAGACTGAATTGAGATGAAGAAAGCTGAAAATACAACGTAAATGAGACGTAAGATCAAAAGTTGGGTTCAGAAAAGTTTTTAAGTAAATTTTCTGTTTTTCTTTTAGTGAAAATGTAGAATATTCAATATTTTACATGAGTCGAGTTCAGGACTGACATCACAGTGGACATATACGTTGTGCTTTTTTTAGCCTAGAAATGGGACTAAAAATTTTTAAAAATCATCAAACAAGTGAATTTACCTTCACCCTTGATATCTAATCAAGTTCCTCATCCCTCTATCCTTGATATCCAATTAGACTTCTCTTTTCCTACCCTTGATATCTAATCAAGTTTCTCTTCCACCACTTTTTATATCTAACCAAGGTCCTCTTATTAATTTTCCATCCACTAAGCTTCTCACTTTGCCTGATGACTATAAATTCCAAGTTTCCCCAGTTATGGTCAGAGTTGAACTCAGTTGAAATACTGCTCCCCTACAGAATAAAATTTATCTTGTTATTTTTAGTAAGTTTCTGGGGTAATTTTTCTCCTTAATAGTCCTGGCACCATGACTAAGATATGATTATATTCACTGTGAGACCCCCAGATATTGTGTTCAGGTCCTCAAGTGCGTTCCTTTGAAGACTTTGTCTTCCCATGTCAGTGACTGATTTATGTTTATCACCTGAAAGTTTGTGTCCTGCCAAATTTCATTTTGAAATCCAATCTTCCAAGTGATGGTGTAATGAGGTGGGACCACTGGAAAGTATGGTTATGAGGGTAGATTAGTGTCCTTATTAGAAGTGGCCTGGAAGCTAGCTAAGTCTCTTTCCACCAAGTTAGGGTACAAGAAGAATGTCACCTGCAAAGAGGAAGAGCGCCCTTTCTGGGATCCAATCATGTCAGCATCCTTATCTCTTATTTCCAGCTCTCAGAACTGTGAGAAATAAATTTCCATTGTTAATAAGCTACCCAATCTATGGTACTTTGCCACAGCATCCAAAACTGACTAGGACAGAACCTTAGGTTTATGACATGGAAAATCATCATTGAGATGTCTTTCAGTTGGATTTTTGTTCTTTGATATTTAGAGTACTCATTCTTTCAAACAAGTAGAGAGCTTGCTTCATTTTTGTTTTTCTTTGTAAAGTCCTCATTTGTACAGGTCTCTTTAGGATTTACTTTCTTATTGTTATTTTTGATACTGCTTTCTCCATGGGAAATTCTCATTCTTCTGATTCTCCTCCTCTGAAGGTTTCTGCTGACTCTTCATGAACTATGGCACTTAACTTTGTCTGGTTTCTTCCTTGTTGGCATGATTTTATCAATAATAATTTGGACGTTCAGTGGCTTCATGGGAAAATTTAAGAGCTCCCAAAACTGACCTCTTCCTTCCCATCACTCTGCTCTTCCTTCTTCTTGTTACCACACTTGATCTTCCCCTCAGCAATCTTAATCTTTTGATTTATGTTCCTTCAAAATTTTCATCTCTTCTATCCATCTGTTCACTTTTTTTTTATTATTGCACTTTAGGTTCTGGGGTACATGTGCAGATCATGCAGGATTTTTGCATAGGTACATACATGGCAAGGTGGTTTGCTGCCTCCATCCCCCCATCACCTATATCTGGCATTTCTCCCCTCATTATCCTTCCCCACTCTCCCCACCCCCTGCTGTCCCTCCTCTAGCACCCTCAACTGACCACAGTGTGTGATGTTCCGCTCCCTGTGTCCATATGCTCTAATTGTTCAACACCCGCCCGTGAGTGATCACGTGCAGTGTTTGGTTTTCTGTTCTTGTGTCAGTTAGCAGAGAATGATGGTTTCCAGATTCATCCATGTCCCTACGAAGGACACGAACTCATCGTTTTTTATAGCTGCATAGTATTCCATGGTGTATATGTACCATACTTTCTTTATGCAGTCTATCATTGATGGACATTTGGGTTGGTTCTAGATCATTGCTATTGTAAATAGTGCCGCAATGAACGTACGTGTGCATGTATCTTTATAATAGAACAACTTATAATTCTTTGGTATATACCCAGTAATGGGATTGCTGGGTCAAATGGTATTTCTATTTCTATGTCCTTGAGGAATGGCCACACTGTCATCTATTCACTCTTGCTAGTCCTTTTGCTTCCCACTGGAGCCCCTCAACTACCTAAAATGTTTGAACTTTAGGCTCTCTCTACCCACCACAGGCTTTCAAGGGACTGAGGAACCTCAACTTAGGTTTAATAGTAAAACTCATATAGTTACTAGATATTTAAGATTGTTAAAATGATAAATTTGATTTTAATTAAATTGATTATTCTGACAGTTTATTTCAACAATAATCACTTTTAAATGTCTTTCTAAATATAGTTTCCAAACTTTTTTTGATCACTTGCAACCTTAGACCTATGCTACATTAAGTAACAGAAATTCATTAAATATGTATATAATTTATAAGTAAATAACTACTGAAACATTCGTTACCAAGTATGTTTAAATTTATATATATAGGCCTCTTATTTTTATATGACATAGCAAGGCTAAATATATTTGGATGTTAATAAATATGTTCTTTTTGCCACACTGAAAAATTGTACTTTAAGAAAGCATGTACTTTTGGAAATTGAGATAATCTATTCATAAACTTTGCTAGTTGGCTACAAAATGCTAGCATATTATAGGGAGTACACAATATCTAATTCTTATCTTTCTTTTGTAAAATAAATATCACCAGTGTTTCACAATCATAATCAAAATCATCCCACTTATTCTGTTCTTATTTGTTTAAAAGAAATTATAACCAGATACTACCTTGAATATCCCTGATGAGATGTCAGGAACTTAAGGTTATATTTCTTTTTTTT
>PVKP010014071.1:0-12322 GCA_004027715.1 Plecturocebus donacophilus
TGAGTGTTCTCAGTTTTTTTACGGTGGCTTCTTGGCATCTTTATGGTTTTATCCATCTGTCGTCTTTGTAATTATCCACTTTCAAATTAGGTCTCTGAGTGGACGTCCAGCTTGTTAATTCCCAGCTCCGGAATCTATGTACTTTTCACTGTGCGACTCGCAACGCTAGCTAAGACAGCAGCGTTGAAATTTGTGGTGCTTTTCTGCCCGGGGGTCTCCGGTCTGGCTTCTCAGTCCCTTTTTCAATCAGCTGGATGGACTGCTCTGACTTCCCAGAGCGCCAAACATCATCCAAAAGGAGACTCAGTCCCGTTTACTCCGCACCAAGAGCCGCCGAGCCGAGGCGCCGGCAAAAAAGCCGCGCCAGCCGAAAGGGTCACGCTGACGACTTGTGGGGCTCCTCCGTTGGGAATGTCCTGGTCCGTGGGCAGCAAAAATTTATCGGTAAGTGTGGTGTCCACTGGCTCTCTGCGCTTTTACTGGGAGCTGCAATCCTGAGCTGCTAGTGATCGGCCATCTTGGATCTCTCTCCCATGCTCATCCTTAAGATGGGCATTTAGTAAATCTAAATCTATTCACATTACAGGACACATGGGACTAAAGGTCCCTCTAAGAAAATTTTAGATACTTAGGCTTCAGGAATAATAGTAAATACTGAATAGGAAAAACAAACAAAAAAAGCCCAATTGTTCAAGAAATTTTATGATTTTTTTTTCAAAAGTGGAGTCTCAAATTCCCTTTGTATACATTACTTTTAATTCAGAATAATTAAAAGGATATGAATGTAGAAGCAGATAAATATAGTTTGGAGGAGAGACAAATGTATTACTCTATATCACAATATTGTAAACTGTAGACATCTTTATATTTAAAAAAAGGCATCAGCATTTTTTTTCTGTTTTAAAGACAACCTGAAAAGGCTTTTATGTAATGTTACATGATTACTGACGACTTATCTCTTAAGTTAATAGGAATGCACTCTCCCGGTAGCTTCAAATAGGTTCATATGTCTTATGTCATAAATGTTTTTGCTCTTTCCTTTCATGCCATCATGTTTATGCACCTTTGGCAGGCTGTGGTACTTTATGCTTCTTTAGTTTTCTTAAGTGGCCCTTAATTAACAAACAGTTTGACATTTCTGCTATAAAGTGAGATTTAAGCTAATATTTTTAATGAATTTATGCTTGAAAATAGCACTTCAGAGAGGAATATTGTAAAGCTATTTTTATTTAATACCATGATTGGTGAATTTCTAAGTAGACATTTGAATGTTACCGAAGCATATTTTTATGATCAGAAAGCACAGTAATAGAAAACTATAAGAAGCAGAGTAATTGTAATAAAAAATATGATGAGATAATGTGATGTTCAAAAGAGATCCCGTCTAGCTCAAAAATTGAATTAAAATGGTTTCTTCAAATAAATCAGTATCAGCTATATTTATGATGAAGAGATTCATATAGTAAATAATTATTATATACAGCCTCCCTTTCTTGCTTGGAGAAAGATAAACAAACTACTGCATAGAAAAAGATTTTTAGAGGAGACCGTCTTTTTGCCCTGTCAGAGTCTTTCATAGTAGTTACACCAATCTTTTATCACTCAGTAACAATAGGCTTCAGAAACAAGTTAGCTCAATCTCCTGGTCCTTTAAACAGAGTGACTGCTTATCAGAAATTTTAAGAAATGAAGCCTTGAAAACAGCTGATTCTCAGAATTGTGGGAACAAAACATCTGGATAGTGGGGTGAATATTTCAATTCAATCACAGATCTTAGAGACCTGAGTGCACAGAGTGACATTCAAAGATAAGGATGTGTTCAGTATTCTTCTTTCTATATTCAAGGTAAGCAAGCAATAAACAAATAAATAGTGACAAACAAACAATACACCATACAATAATTCGTCATAAATGAAGAGCTGCAGTGTTCACATGAGATTTATTTATTACACTAGTAAACCTTGTGACTGGCATTTAGGGTTATTACCAGCAAACAAGTACTCATTTAGTTTGCTTTGTACTCTTTTTTCAAAAAGCCATCAAATAAAACATACAAAGTCCTTTACATTTTAAGATAGACATTTAAACTTTATATAAAGTTTTATTACTATGATTATCAGGTTTTCTACAGACTTACATGTCTGTAGTCTTGTGCATATTCTTAGTCTGCAGCCTAATTGGGTTCATATTATGCTCTACAATAGGTATAACTAAAAGGGATGAGAATTGTTTTTAACTCAAGTAGTTGGGAAAAAATTTTCCTTGCTTTTTATTAACATTTCAAAATTTTACAGCTAAGTAATTTTTATAATTGGCGTTCAGTCTTTTCCCAATTTTTTTTTGACTCATCAAAGACAATGCAGGTTTTGGCATGCTTCTCACTAGTGGTGATTTGTGCAGTCATTTATATATGTACCTAAAGATTATTTTTGCACCTGTCTGAATTTTATGATTTAGAGTGTCCTTGAAGATGGTTTCTTAATTAAAGAATGCTAATTTATGATTTTATAACTTTAACTTATCCATAACTTAATTTATCTACCATTTATTATGGAGATATTTCATATGGTTAACTATTATAAAATGAAAGGAAATAACAAAAGTCTTTGCAAACACATAGCTCTAGGCCTTTTCCTGAAAATTTTACCATTTGGCAGTGTTTCCACAACGTAAAAAATCAGTTCACCATTTGCTCAACTATGTAACAGAAGTCTATATTCAAATAGGTACCCTTAAATGTACATTCCACACCAACATTACATGAAAGAGGAGAACTGCTATGCATCATTACTATGCATATTATATTTTCAAACCATTAGTTATAGTAAAGGAATATTCATCAGAGTGTAATCAGAGTTATAATGTAATTTATTACTTAGGCTATAGATATCTAAGGAGCTATTATTTAGTATCATATATCTTTGTAAACTTAATTGTAATTCACAGAGAAATATCTGCAGTATAGTTTTGAAGTATGGCAATAGAAAGGATTACTTCTAAAACTGGATTCATTTTAATATCTCGAAGTTGGATTTTGTAACGTGTTTCTGAGTTCTGTTATTTCCTTACTTTCTTGCCACTTCAATGTATAAGCCCTACACTGAGGACTGTATCTTAGTGTTTAATGCTTTAAGATTGGTGACAATAGAATTTTTTTGTGTACACTTCTTAAAAAGAGAAAAGCTTATCATAGATAGTGTACTTACTTGATGTGCCTCCATTGATTATTCTTCATGAATATTCACATAAAATATAATATGCACTTCATGTCTTTTTAAGTTACTCTTTAATATTCATCGTAGAAGAGAAGCAATAGAACCCAAAGTTTAAAACTTTGAGAATATTTTAAATTAGTGTATAAAATGCAATTTTCATATTATAAATATATATAATTTTCCTTAAGTCCTCATATTTCTTGAACTCTTATCATTAAAAGAGTTGTATTAATCCTTACATAGTTTTAAAATGTATTACAGGACCAGTAAAACAAGGTATCAGACAGATTAATTAATCAATTTTATTAAAGATGTTAGAAAAATTACCATCACATAAACAGAGCCTGAGGCTAAATCTACATATAAAGCAATATGTGTATCATTATTAGATCTCATGTGGAGAAGTCATTTGTCAAAAACTATGCTTCCATCTGCACTGATACTCCCCAAAACTCATCAAGAAAAGGAGACATCAATTTAAAATAATTGAAAATCAAACATTTTGCTTAAAGCTATATAATGGTTGCTAATAATTCTATATGACTTTCTAATACTTACCTTGTTTTTTGAATAAGTCTAATAAGATAGAGCCCAAAACTGTATTAAACATAGAGGAATGTCATGGATAACATTGTGAAATGTTAAAATATTATTTCTGAAGTCTCAATGAAAAAAATTTGCAAAACAGCAGGTTTTTTGGGTCTGATAATATATTTTAGCCTATTTATAAGTTAATAAGCTAGGCTGTTTGTATCATAGATGCTGGAAGAAGACAAAAGACCCCCTGTTCAGAGACAAATGATTATGAATATTCACAGCATAGACAGTATCAGGTAAATGAGCATGTTTGTATCAGTTTGGTTTCCTGAAAGTCCCACAGGGAGAAAGCAATATGGAATCAAATAAGCACTGCATCTGCGCTGAGTTTGTATTACAGCTGAAGAGTATTGAGTTTGGGGAATTCATCACTTTTATAGTTAGGTGGAAGCCGCTGCTCTTTGTCCCAGAGGGAGATGTTACTTTATTCCTCAAGGTTGCTCACTGGGAATTCAGACCTGATAAATAAACCAGTTAAAGAATTGTCTGAGCCCTGCATTCCAGTCACATTCATTAAGATGTGCAGAAGCATGAAAGACCTATGAAGAACTATCTCATTTCAGTCAATACTAAATTGCATATATAATGGTGGTCCCACAAGATTATAATATTGTGTTTTTACTACACATTTTCTATGTTTAGATGTTTGCAAGCATAAATACTACCATTGTATTACAATTGTCTATAATATTCAGCCCAGTAACATGCAGTCCAGATGTGTGACCTAGGAGCAATAGGCTATATTCCAGTCATGAGGTGACACATGACTATCATATATATTATAGTTTCAAGAAATCAATCACATTCATTTAGTAAATAGTTTTAATTTTCTTCTATGTGGAAAGAAATCCTACAATATGGACAAAGTAAAACTAATTTATCATCATGTCTTCACTGTTCTATGCTCCATAATAGGGATAACAAAAAGGGATGATATTTATTACCTCATTCTGGCAGTTGGTGAGAAAAAATTTGCTAACCTTTAAGATATCACATATTTTTACAGGTAAAACATTAACTAGGTTTTTCCTTATTTTTACTAAATAATCTTTTGGAATTGCTTCTAGAATCAAACATAACCTACACACACACACACACACACACACACACACACACACACACACACACACACAATATTTATTGCTTTTTGTCAGCATATATTATTTTAAAATAGACAAGCTCTCTATGCCTGATTACCTGCATTATTTACCAATTATGTCTTGGAATCTCTCCAAAAAATGTCCCAAGGAAAAAAAAATCACTGTATGCCACTACTAAAATGTGTTTTTAACACAATTTAGAAGTTGGATTCTAAGAGGAAGTATCATTAACCCAAGAGCATAGATTTCAATGAGTCTATAGGTAGTATACCCATGAATATGTACAGAACTTTAATGTTTTAAATGTAACATGCATATTGTATTTAAACATTAAAAAGATTTATCAATATAACATTTATAATGCAAAACAGGTATTGATATGCAAATTATTTTAGAGACTAACATTTATCTAGATACATTAAAACCTCTGGTCTATTCTAATTCAAAATTATGCCTTTGACTTACAAAATTTTAAATTTGAAAGGAGTTATGAATACACAGTTTATGTTCACATATTATAAGAAAAACTAGTGTGCTTAAAATTGCTTATTACATGTAAAGTAGTAAATTAGAAGAAAAACTGGAAACTGTCTTAACCATTTTTTGTTTTTTATTTTGCAGTCTAGAACTTTACCTGGGCATGACAATTGGTTGATTTTTAAAAAGATATCAAAATCTCAATTAGAAAGAACATGGGAAATACTGATTTAATAAGATTGAGTTAATGGAAATAATTATACTACTGATAATATTGACGTTGTTTATTAAGAGCTTACTATATACTAAGCACCATCGTAAATAATTTATATATAAAATTGACTTAATCTGCACAGGAATTAATGTACTTATTAGCACATTTTTCATCTGAGTAACGGGAAATCAGTTTTAACTAATTTTCCCAAGGGTATCTATGCAATAAATGATTAAGCCACAATTTTATGCAAATAACTTGACTTCAAAACAAATATTTTCATCCATTAAAGCATGTGTTAATCCACATGCTAAGACACAGGCAAAATGTCAGAAAATTAATTTTTCACTTTCTATGCATATTGTGTCTTATCCATTCTAACACAAAAAGTAAAGGTGGACAGAAATTGAGTCCTACAAGTTTTTCCCTCTGTCAAAACTCCTACACACGGCAATTTTTCCTATTTGACCTGGTCACAAAAATTAGGAGCGATGACTATAGAAAAATATTGCACTATATCTAAAAAATGCTCAAATTGTCATCTATCTTTGTAAGTCTTAAGAACATTATTAGGAATCATAATGTAGTGGTAAATAGGTAATCGGAAAATGAAGATCATAGAATCGGATGGTATTAATCCTAAATTAATTCATGTTTTGTTATGTATCCAAGCCTAGGTGATTATGTGTCCCTGCAACCAGCATGGGAAGACATTATTATGTAATGCTGCCTGTGAAAAATACAGTTCATTTCTCGCATGCACTTAACTAATTTGTCTTCTCTACATAAGCTCTTGTGCCTACTTTCCCGAATTCCTAACTGTGTTTATTGATCATAGAGCAGAGGCATGATGAAATGTTACTGAGAAATGATACACTATCTTTAATTACCAGGTCAAGTGTGTCTTTGGACTTTTTCCCACCTCCACTGCCTGGCCCTTCTCCTTGGCCTCCATCAGTAACTCCCTTGTGTACATTATTTTGGAAATCACATCTAAATCATATCAAAGACATAAGATGCTTCTAAGTTTGTCTTATGCTGACTTATGGTGCTCAGAGAAGAAAACCACTTACCCACTTTCTTTTAGTTGCGTAAAAACGGATAAAAACTTAAGTTATTGAGTGTAATGATTAGTTAATGCCTCTCAAGCACTAAAGAAGTTCTAAAATGTACTGGATGGTGGAAGAATAGAAATTTGTAGACACAGCAGTTCAATTCTCCACCAGAACTTTAAGCAATAAATAGAGTATTACAGATCTCATTCCTTTCTAGCATTTGGTGTTCACAGGAGATAATGCTTTACTTACACAAAAGCTATTAAGAGTAAGTTATGCATTTACACTTTTGTCAATAGTTTTATTGGAAGATTCTTTACACTATATTTGCATTTGGGGTATAGTACAGTTTTGATTTTGTTATAAAGTTATATAGTAATGATAGATATATTATCTTTGTAGAATAGTGTTTTTTTGAGAAAAGAGCAAAAATGAGAAAAACTGCACACTGTTATGAGATATTCTACTTTTATTATTATAGAAGAGACATGTAGAATTTCTAAAATATAATTTCTTTAAAATTTGCCCTACAAAACTTATATTACTTAATACATATAGAAAGCATTTTTAATTCAGATCTCTTTGTTGAATAGCAAGTGAATACTAGCCAACGGGGATGCAAGTTTATTACACACTAGAACATTGGAGTACTTTATTTAAAAATTATTATTCATTTGATTACACGTAACACTTAGGGAATGTGGTCACTTTTAGACTGCTGAGAATAAAGTATTTTTATGTTTTACCCTGAAGAGTTATAAACATTATGAGGTACACCATATTGTACCATACTCTACAATTCACTGTGATGCCAAACTGCTGGATTTTTTAAAGGAAGCAAATTACTTTTTAAATGCCATTTATTTTTCATTCTTATTGATAGATAACACAGCACATATTGACTATTCTGGTTTAATTTTTTTTATTTCACCATTTTGTCTTAGACTTTTTTTTCTCAATATGTTTCCTGTACTGTCCTGGTTTTCACAGAGAATACAAGGCAAAAATTGCTATAACGTTGTTCAAATCAAATGCTGCTATTTTTTCATAGAATTATGCACTTTCTTTCTGTATATATATGTTTGTCTTTCTTTTGGTTTGTATAAATTATGATCTCATTCAATCATTTTAATTACATATTCACTATTGCAGAATCTTCACCACTCAAAATACATTCTATTAATCTACAAGGATTCATGTATGATTGTGATCTTAGGTTTACTTATCCACTTTATTAATTATATACTTGCTAAGATTCTTCACACTACATTCTAAAAGAATGCATATGTATTTACCTTATGTCTTTTATAGTTTCATCACTACATGTTGTGAAACTAAGAGCCCAGTATAGAAATTAACACAGAAGAGTATATTAAAAGAAAATAAAAATCACCTGCAATAATACTTTGTAAAATCCAATATTTTTATTTTGATGTATGCTAATCTATTCAATATTAAATTATATGTAAATGTATATATATACAGGTACAAGAAAAACACCTTATAAGTAAATAAAAAGCATATCATCTTTCATTTTATGCTGAATTTTCACTTTTTAATTTAAATATATGTCCTAGATATGTATATATATATATATAACAATAAATGTTATCTTAAAAACACTGCTTATTGTGTAATTGCTACACATATATCATAATGAGTTTAAGAAATCCACAATTTTAATTATTAAGGTTGTTCACTTTTTATTTTTCATCAGAATATACCTTGTTTTGTATATATCTCACACACGTGATTATTTTATAATTAATTTATAATCATAGAATTGCTGCGTCAAATAATTTTCTCATTTGAAATTTGGTACATAAGACAGAAACATTTTAAAATGTGTAGAAATACTCACACATAACCAATATGACCAATGCAATGCATTATCCATCTTGTAAATGATTTCTAACACATTTGTCAATATGTTCAATTATCCTACTAAAACATAATTGCCTGCTATTTGTTCAATAACACTGCCTTGATAGGCAATGAGAAATATATTTTTATATTATTGGTTCTTGGAATTTCTCCTTTGGTGACACTTTCTCAAGTTATTTGTCCATTTCTCTATTGAGGTGCTCATCATTTTCTTGTTATGTTATACACATAAATTACCTGTTATAAACTTATTCTAAAGCAGAAATAAAATAATAAACATAGACTACAAAGAACACCACATACTCATTAGAATCAAAGTAATCATGTTTAGTCATGTTTACTAATAAAGGTAAGGATACATGTGCATTCCTGCCCAATCTATTTCACTGTATCTACAGAGTTAAATAATTTTAAAAATTAATCTATATTACCTCTACCATGATTTTAACATCTATTACATATTTAATATTTATATGTAGTATTTTCCAAAAGTGTTCTCTCCTATGACAAGTAATGACTAAAGATTACTGCTTTAATATGCCAAAATGTTGTTTCTCACTTACATTACAGCCCAATGTGCATTGTTGAGGAACTCTGCTCATTAAGCAGGAACACAGGTTCCTTCTAGCTAATAGTTCTGCCATTGCTAAGGACACGAATATTCTCTACCAACCCTCTACACTGGACAGAGGCAAGAGAAAAAATACTACCCTGCTAAGTCTCTTTTTAGGCAATGTTAAAGACCAGGCTGGAAGTTGTGGAACTTGTGTACATCATTTTGCCCCACATTTAAATGTTCGAACTCAAGCCACCTTGATGCAAAATAATTGAGAAAGGCTAAAGTGCAGGCAAAAAGAAACAGGAAGGAGGAGGAGGAAGAGGAGACTTGGTGAATATTAAGCTAGTTTCTTACATTTACATTCACTATTAAGTAAATTTAACTGCATTTACAGAAAGCAATAAATGAATTGTGTCTTGTAGGAGACTTTTACTCAGAACCCAGAGCACTGTAGAGACAAAAGATACAAGTAAGACATGATTATTTTTATGGAATATTGAGAGAAAATACTTTTTTTAACCAAATTTACTCAGCTCTTAAATTTTGCTCAGGATGAATTATTTCTCCATCTTGATACATTTTCATAATGTGTGTGTTTGTGTGTGTGTGTGTGTGAGTGTGTGTGTGTGTGTGTATTTCAGGGAAGATATTGAAAGAATGGCAAAAGAAGAGTTGAAGGTTCTTGCAGAACCAAGGTTGTTGCTTTCTCTATTCTTACTCCTTTTCCCTGCTCTTATTGACTTGCACTACTTAGGGCCCCTCCAGCTCCTTATGCACCCCCTCATCATTAAGTTAGCTGCCTTATTTCTCTGTTACTTTCCTATCTAATGGCCTTGTTACCTGTTAAATTACAGTTATGTTTTACTTCTGTAAAGAAGCCTTTGACATCTTTGACTAGATAAAGCTTATTTACTATTCTCATGGTACTTAAAAAAAAATTCTCGTATTCAACACACTTCTGGTTATTGGTAAAAGAATGATTTATCCAGCTGGGCATGGTGGCTCATACCTGTAAACTTTGGGAGGCCAAGGCAGGCTGATCACGAGGTCAAGAGATCAAGCCATTCCTGACCAACATGGTGAAACCCTGTCTCTACTAAAAATACACAAATTACTTGGGCATGGTGGCATGCACTTCTTGTCCCAGCTACTTGGGAAGCTGCGGCAAGAGTACTGCTTGAACCCGGGAGATGGAGGTTGCAGTGAGCAGAGATCACACCACTGCCCTCCAGCCTGGTGACAGAGCCAGACTCCGTCTCAAAAAAAAAAAAAAAATGATTTATCCACTTATACATCTGATGAGGGCAATGACCATGTGGGTCCCTTTTATCACTATTTCATTAATGAACACATAGTAGGCAAAACATTAATAAATATTCAATTGAATTAAAATTATATTGAAATTTGTTGGATTAAAACAGCTGTTATACGTAAATGAAAATGCTGTGATTTTTTTAAAAAAATAAAGTTAAAAACCTATTCTATATGCTCCACATATAAATAAAAAATGCTGTTCTTTAGGATCATATCTGCTAGCTGCTAATTATTATTTTTTAATCATCTTCATGGACAAAGAGGATAAACATATTATAGAAATAGGTAGAAAATGAAAATAATAGAAATATCATTTGCTATAGAAATATAGAAAATTATTCTCCAGAATATATTACAACAGAATAGAAAAGAGAAAAAAAGAGATACAGATGATGGGAATAAAAAAAGAATAAAAATGAATTTTTTAATTTTCTTTTTTCTTGGATCCAATTCATAAGGAGATCTATGTGCAGTAGTGTGCTGGACCTAGCTTTCACTAGCTCACAAGGTCTGATTGTTGCAATTGCAGAAATATTGTAGCAAGTTTCTTCCTGGCTTAGGCTTGCAAGGGTGCAAGTGTCCAGAAATTTATCCATTTCTTCCAGGTTTACTGGTTCATGTGCATAGAGTTCTTTGTAGTAATCTCTGATGGTAGTTTGTATTTTTGTGGATTTGCTGGTGATATCCCCTTTATTGTTTTTTATTGCATCTAATTGATTATTCACTCTTTTTTATTAATCTGGCTAGCGGACTATTTTGTTGATCTTTTCAAAAAATCAGCTCCTGGATTTATTGATTTTTTAAAGGGATTTTTGTGTCTCTGTCTCCCTCAGTTCTTCTCTGATCTTAGTTATTTCTTGTCTTCTGCTAGCTTTTGAGTTTTTTTTCATCTTGCTCCTCTAGCTCTTTCAATTTTGATGATAGGGTGTCAATTTTAGATCTTTCCTTGCTTCTCATGTGGGTATTTATTGCTATAATTTTCCCTCTAAACACTGCTTTATACATGTCCCAGAGATCCTGGTACATTGTGTCTCTGTTCTCACTGGTTTCAAAGAACATCTTTATTTCTGCCTTCATTTCCTTTTCTATCCAGTCAATATTCAAGAACCAGTTGTTCAGTTTCCATGAAGTTGTACGATTCTGAGTTAGTTTCTTAATCCTGAGATCTAATTTGATGGCACTATGGCCTGAGAGACTCTTTGTTATGATTTTTTTTATATACAATAAAAAGAATGAAAGAGAGAAAGAAAGAGGAAGAGATTTTAGAAAAAGAGAGAAAAGGAGAAAGAAAGAAACAGCAAAAGAAAGAAAAAAAGAATGAAAGAGAAAGAGGAAGAGATTTTAGAAAAAGAGAGAAAAGGAGAAAGAAAGAAACAGCAAAAGAAAGAAAAAAAAATGAAAGAGGGAAAGAAAGAGGAAGAGAGAGGGAGAGAGAATAGGATTCTTGTTTTATTGCCCAGGCTAGAATACAGTCTAAAAATGGGTATTAAAAACCTCTTTTATGCCAATAATTGTGTTTAACAATGGAGACAGGAAGGAATAGAGGATGAAAATAACAAGCAGCCAACCAATATTTTATTTAAACCTGTGAAATGCTATGCAATTGCTGGGGAGTGATTTACTTCCAGTTATGTGGTCACTTTTAAAATAGGCATAATGTGATACTGAGAAAAATGTACGTTTTGTGGATTTGTGGGAGGAGAGTTACGTAAATATTTGTTAAGTCTAGTTGTTTCAGGTCTGAGTTCAAGTCCTGGATATCCTTGTTGATTTTCCATCTCGTTGATCTATGTAATACTGACAGTGTAGTGTTAAAGTCTCCCACTATTATTGTGTGGGAGTCTAAGTCTCTTTGTAAGTCATTAAGAACTTGCTCTATGTATCTGGGTGCTCCTGTAACGGGTGCG
>PVKP010014071.1:12422-53974 GCA_004027715.1 Plecturocebus donacophilus
ATCCTTTCACCACCATGTAATGTCCCTCTTTGTTTCTTGTGTTCTTTGTTGTTTTAAAGTCTGTTTTATCAGAGACGAAAATCACAGCTTCTGGTAATGCTAACTGGCTGTTTTGCCCATTAGTTGATGTAGATTCTTCATTATGGTGATGCTCTTTACCTTTTGGTATGTTTTTGGAATGGTTGATACTGGTTGTTCCAGTCCATGTGTAGTGCTTCTTTCAGAAGCTCTTGTAAAGCAGGCCTGGTGGTGATGTAATCTCTGAGTACTTGTTTGTCTGCAAAAAAATTTATTTTTCCTTCGTTTATGAAGCTTAGTTTGGCTGGATATGAAATTCTAGGTTGAAAGTTCTTTTCTTTAAGGATGTTGAATGTTGGCCCCCACTCTCTTCTGGCTTGTAGGGTTTCTGCTGAGAAATCTGCTGTGAGTCTGATGGGCTTCCCTTTGTGGGTAACCCGACCCTTCTCTCTGGCTGCCCTTAGCATTTTCTCCTTCATTTCAACCCTGGTGAATCTGATAATTATGTGTCTTGGGGTTGCTCTTCTTGAGGAATATCTTTGTGGTGTTCTCTGTATTTCCTGGACTTGAATATTGGCCTGCCTTGCTAGGTTGGGGAAGTTTTTCTGGATAATATCCTGAAGAGTATTTTCCAGCTTGGATTCATTCTCTTCGTCACATTCAGGTACACCTATCAAACGTAGATTAGGTCTTTTCACATAGTCCCATATCTCTTGGAGACTTTGTTCATTCCTTTTTAGCCTTTTTTCTGTCATCTTGCCTTCTTGTTTTATTTCATTGAGTTGATCTTCAACCTCTGATATCCTTTCTTCTGCTTGGTCAATTCAGCTGTTGAAACTTGTGCATGCTTCGCGAAGTTCTCGTGTTGTGTTTTTCAGCTCCATCAATTCACTTATATTCTTCTCTAAGTTGTCCATTCTCGTTAACATTTCGTTAACTCTCCTTTCAACATTCTTAGTTTCTTTGCATTGGGTTAGAACATGTTCTTTTAGCTCACAGAAGTTTCTTATTATCCACCTTCTGAAGCCTGATTCTGTGAGTTCATCACACTCATCCTCCGTCAAGCCTTGTTCTCTTGCTGATGAGGAGCTATGATTTTCACTCTTTTGCATTTGCTGAGGAGTGATTTACTTCAATTATGTAGTCAATTTTAGAGTAGGTGTGATGTGGTGCTGAGAAGAATGTATATTCTGTGGATTTGGGGTGGAGAGTTCTGTAGATTTCTATTATGTTTGCTTGGTCCAGATCTGAGTTGAAGTCCTGGATATCCTTGTTAATTTTCTGTCTCAATGATCTGTCTAATATTGACAGTGGAGTGTTAAAGTTTCCCACTATTATTGTGTGTGAGTCTAAGTCTCTTTGTAAATGAGGAAGAACTTGCTTTATGTATCTGGGTGCTCATGTGTTGGGTGCATATATATTTAGTGTAGTTATCTCTTCTTGTTACATTGATCTTTTTACCATTATGTAATGCCCTGCTTTGTCTCTTTTGATCTTTATTGGTTTAAAGTCTATTTTATCGGAGACTAGGATTACAACTCCTGATTTTTTTTGCTCTCCATTTTCTTGATAAATCTTCCTCCATCCCTTTATTTTGAGCCTATGTGTGTCCTTGCACGTGAGATGGGTTTCCTGATTACTGCACACAGATGAGTTTTGACTTTTCATCCAATTTGCCAGTCTGTGTCTTTTGATTGGGACATTTAGCCCATTTACATTTAAGGTTAATACATGAACAGACACTTTTCAATAGAAGACATATATGAGGCCAACAAACATATGAAAAATTGCTCATCATCACTGGTCATTAGAGCAATGCAAATCAAAACTACATTGAGATACCATCTCAAGCTAGTTAGAATGGCAATCACTAACAAATCTGGAGACAACAGATGCTGGAGAGAATGTGGAGAAATAGGAACACTTTTTCACTGTTGATGAGAGTGTAAATTAGCTCAACCATTGTAGAAGACAGTGTGGCGATTCCTCAAGGACCTAGAAATAGAAATTCCATTTGACCCAGCAATCCCATTACTGAGTATATATGCAAAGGATTATAAATTGTTCTATTATAAAGACACATGCACAGATATGTTCATTGTGGCACTGTTTACAGTAGCAAAGACCTGGAACCAACCCAAATGCCCAATAATGATAGACTGGACAGGGAAAATGTGACACATATACACCATGGAATACTATGCAGCCATAAAAAATGATGAGTTTGTGCTCTTTGTAGGGACATGGATGAATCTGGAAACCATCATTCTCAGCAAACTGACACAAGAATAGAAAATCAAACACCGCATGTTCTCACTCATAGGTGTGGGTTGAACAATGAGAACACATGGACACAGGGAGGGGAGCATGACACACTGGGGTCTGTTGTGGGGGACTAGAGGAGGGACAGTGGGGGGTAGGGAGGCTGTGGAGGAATAACACGGAGAGAAATGCCAGATACAGGTGATGGGGGGATGGAGGCAGCAAATCACATTGCCATGTATGTACCTATGCAACAATCCTGCATGATCTGCACATGTACCTCAGAACCTAAAGTACAATAAAAAGAAAGCAAAAACAAAACAAAACAAACAAACAAAAACACTAATAGCAAAAAGTAAGCAGACAAAGGGACAGTAGATATGAGGGATGTGACAGAGACCACCAGCTATCTACCAAAATTCCTTTTTTCTTTCTTTGGGCACACAGCTAGATTGCATTTCTCAGTTACCCTTGTAGTTAAGCAGGGTTGTATGAACAAGATCTCTCCAATAAAATGTGAGTGAAGGTAATATGTACTACTCTGGGACAGAGCAATAAATCTTTCCATACATATTTTTTAAAAATGTTAAGAATATTTCTTCATTGAAAAGAAAATAAAATGAGATGGACATTCAGATGTTTAGAAAGAAATAAAGAGCAGGAAAAAAACGTTAAATATGTGGACAAAATAAAACTTTCTTCATTTCTTTAAAATGCATATGATTAAGAATAAAATTAGCATGGTACTGTAAGAGATATATTGTATATATATTTAATAGATATAATAACTCTAGAATAAAAGATGAGAAACAGATTAAATAGGCCTATACAGTACAAAAGATTTTAAACTTTACATAAACTGGAATATTAACTATAGTCATAAAAATATAGAATGTTTAATCTCTAAATTAGCCATTAATATATTAGTACAAAGATACATACAGATAAATCCCAATAGATAATTAAAAATTAGATTCTAAAAACAACAGAAAAGGGTGGAAAATGAAAAACAAAGAAGGACAAATTAAAGGAAATAAACAGAAAATAAATCTAAATCCAAGCACATCAGAAGTTATATTACGTGTTAAAGAATTAAACACACAAATGAAACATCAAAAGACAGTAAATATTTTTCTAAAGGAAAGCAAGACATGGATGTAGTCTGTCTAAAGACAAGAACTTAAAATATACATAAAAAGAAAAATAGACTGAAGTTAAAGGGCATGCCAAAGTATAGTATGCAAAGAAGAAGCATAAAAGTAGACTTTACTAATGCATTATAATATTTATAAAATAAAAGACACCAACCTTTCAAAATCTTGTTAACACCATAAAGGCAAGTATCTTGTCTCCATTATCCCCATTGGCCAAATTAATTTTAAAAAATATTCAGCTATATACTGTCTACAATATACTTACTTTAGATGCAAAAACACAAATACATAGAAAGTAAAAGTGAAAAGATATTCTACACGAATATTGTCCTAAAATAAACTGGAATAGATACACTATTACAAAACCAAATACAGTTTGTGTGAAAATTTGTTATAATAGACAAAGAAGGATGCTATGTTTTGACCAAAAAGATGTAAACATTATAAACATTTACACACTTATGAATAGGGCCATGCAATATATGAATCAAAAATTGACAGAATTTAAGGGAGAGAAGAGGCTATCATAAAATAACAGTTGGAGACTTCAGTATTGTACTTTCAATAATGGGTAGACTAACTAGACTGAAGATCACGAACAAAATACAGAATTTAAACAACACTATAAATTAACTAGTCTACCACACATATATTTAATACATAAACTCTATACCCAATAGCAGTATATATTAAATTGTCTGGGATAAGGGGTATTCAGACAGCTAATAAAACATTATTTTTGAGTGTGTTAGCAAGGATATTCCCAAAAGAAATTGGCATTTAAAACAGTAGGCTGAGTAAAGAAAATTACTCTCACAATGTGCATAGGCATCATTTGACACATTGCAGATCCATATAGAACAAACAGACAGAGAAAGGTCAAATTCTCTTTCCCCTTAAGCTGGGGCTTCCATGTTCTCTTGCCCTCAGATATTGCAGCCCTTCGTTCTTCAGGACTCCAGGACTGATACCCTAAGAAGGAACACTGAAAAACTCAAAATATGGAAATTAAACAACACATTTAATAACAACCAGTATGTTAAAGGAGAATTCAGAAAGGAGATTAGAAATTTCTATGAAACAATCAAAAACAAAAACACATACCAAACATTGGATGTAGAGAAAACAGTGCTTAGAGAGAAATTAATAGCTGTAAATACCTCCTTCAGAATGTAAATATTCCCCACATAAGACAGCTTTGTAGAGCCATTTCAAAATATGTCAAAGAAATGTATTTTTGGATAAAATACTTTGACTTTTATTCAAGGTCTACTGTCTCTCATGTGATGCTGTACCAGAGTCAAGTTGAAATTTAGTATCCTAATACTACAAAGAGTCTCTCTTTCAATGTTAATGCTAGTCTTTGTGTCTAAACACCAAAGAGAGGTGAGTATAATCAGACATATCTGATATTACCCAGTTCCCTTCATGGCCTTAACTAGTTTTTTAGTTTTGCAGGGAGATTTTCTTGGCTGAGAAGAGGGTTCATTCAGTCAATTAGGTAGCTTAGAATGGTGTTTTTGGTTTATATGGTAATACTCTTAATAATTCTACACCAACAAATCAGATAAGTTGGATGAAATGAAAAACTACATAGAAAAACATAAACTACCAGGATTGGCTCATGAAGAAATAATAAATACGAAAATATCTGCAACATGTAAAAAGACTGAATTGGTAATCAAAACTCTCAGTAAAGGAAAGTCCAGAAGAAGATTACTTCATTGATCAATTTTATCAACACCACCATTTCCCACTACTCTTCCAAAAAATAGAATAAAAATAAATATTTCTTCACGCATTCTATGAGGCCAGTATTACTCTGATACCAAGGTCAGACAGACATCACAGCAAAATATAATTAAAGACCACTATCCCTTATTAATATAGACACACAATTAATACTAGAAAACTTAATTTAGAGACATGTTAATAGCTATATACAGTTTGACCAAGTGGTATTTATCCTGAGAATATAGGAAGTGGTTCAACATAAGGAAACCAATCAATATAATAAACCACACTAATAAAATAAAAGGAAAAAAAACACATTATTACCTCTATTGATAAAAAAAAGCAAGACAATGTCTAACACCTTTTCAAGAGAAAAACACTCAACAAACTAAAAATAAAAGGAAATATTCTTAACATGATAAAGAGCATATGAAGTCCACAGCTAACATACTTTATAATAAAAGTCATGGAGCTTTCTTCTTTTTGTGAGTTGCCTTACATTGTTGAAAAAGACATAATGATGACTTCACCACTAGCCTGTGAAAGTGACCTTGTTTGGAAAGATACAAGCTAAAATGTGGTAAGGAGGGCCCTTGATCTAATATGATTTGCATGTCCATATTGAAAGAGGACAAGAGACAAAGAGACAGATATACACAGAAAGGAGAATGCCGTATGAAGACGTAGACAAAGGGAAGATACTTATTTGATAAACAAAGTGTAGATTGGAGTTAATAAGCAGCAGGCTAAAGAATACCAAAGTTTGATAGGAAACACCTTTGAGGGTAGGACAGATGGCATGGCCCTACTGATACCCTGATTTTAGGCTCCTAGCCTCCCGCAGTGTGGCAGTAAACTTTTACTGTTTTAATTAAGTAGTTTGTTGCAGCAGTTCTAGGAAAGTAATATACCTTCTAAGATCAGGAACAATAAAGTAATGCCCACTTTTACCACTTCTATTCAACAAAGTACCAGAAATGCTTGCTAAAGTAATTAGACAAAAATATATCCATCCAAATTGGAAATGAATAAGTAAAACTTCTAATTTTATATAAAATTAACTTTAACTTGTATCTAGAAAATTTTTAAAAATCCACCATAAAACCACATCAGAGATAATAAATGAATTTATCAAGCTGGTTCAATGCAAGATTAGTAAACAAAACTTAGTTGTATTTTCATATACTACCACTGAACAATCTGAAAATAAAATTAATAAAAGAATTTAATTGATAATAGATTTTAAAAAGAATAAAATACTTAGAAATAGGTTTAGCCAAGGTGCTCTAAAACTTTTACACTGAAAATGAAAATAAATTCCTGAAAGACACTTAAGACTAACACATGAAAGGACATGTCATGTTTTTGGATTTCAGGACTTAATATTTTAAGATGGCAATATTACTCAAAGCATCTCTATAGTTTTAATTCAATCCCTATCAACGTCCTAATGGGACTTTATTCAGAAACGGAAAAGCTGATCGTTGCAAATTTGTAAAATTGCAGGTGACTCTTAATAGAAAAATCTTGAAAAAGGGAGAAGAGTTGGAGGGTTCACACATCTTGATTACAAAAGTAACTATAAAATAACAGTAATTAAAATAATCTAGTACTGGTATATAAGAATAGATACTGAGAATAATGGAATTGGATTCAGATTACTGAAGTACATTAATACATCTATATTCAATTGATTTGCCAGTTAGAATGGTGATCATTAAAATATCAGGAGACAACAGATGCTGGAGAAGATGTGAAGACATCGGAACACTTTTACACTGTTAGTGGGAGTGTAAATTAGTTCAACCTTGTGGAAGACAGTGTGGTGATTCCTCAAGGATCTAGAAACAGAAATACCATTTGACCCAGCAATCCCATTATCAGTTAATATACTCAAAGGATTATGAAACATTCTTTTATAAAGACACATGCACACATATGTTTATTGTGGCACAGTTCTCTCATTTTAACTTACAAAATGAGAGAAACCATTTGCAAATTGTATACCTGATTGAGGTCTAGTATCTAGAATATGTGAAGGACACCTGCAACTCAACAACAAAAAGAGGAACAACCTAACTGGTGAAAGGGTGAAGGACTTTGAATTACTATTAGCAGCTGATTAGGGAACATATAAAGATGGTCAACATCATTAATAATTAAGGAAATGCATTTAAAACCACAATGGGGTAGCATATCACATCCACTAAAATGGCTGTAATTTTTAAAAAATTAAAACATTCAAAAAACAAATAAACAAAAAAACATAAAATAAGAAATGTTGGCAGAGAGAATGTGGAGTAATTGAAAACTTTATTCATTGTTGGTGAAAATCTAAAGTGGTGCAGGCACTCTAAAAATAGTTTGGTGGTTTACAAAGAGATGGAAGATAGAATTACCATATGACCCAGCAACTCTTCTACGGGTATACCTTTTAAAAATTGCAAACTTTTGATTTTCTATTTTTACAATAACTTTCTTAGCTGTGCTTCGCATAATAGCCAAAATGTGTGAATAACCCTATTATCCATCAACTGATCAATGGATAAACAATATGTAACATATCTATACTCATATTCAGCAATAAAAAGGAGTGAACAATTACTACCTGCTTCAACATGATGAGCCTTGAAAATGTTATGCTAAATTAAAATGTCTAAAAATCTAAGGTCACATATTGCATAATTCCATTTATATTAAATATTCAAAATAGGCACATCTATAGAGACAAAAAACAGATTAGTAGTTGCCAAAGCATCAAGGTAGAGGCAAATGGAGAGTGACTGCTTAATAGCTAAAGTTTTCTGTTTGGCATGATAAAAATGTTCTGGAACTAGAATCTATTGTAATTTCAGAGTATCCCTCTGAAGAAAAAAATATGATGAGAGTTTTTCTCATCATCATAATTTAATTTTTCTTTTTTCAAAATTTCTATATTTAAATTGCATTTCTCTTGTCATACAGATCATCTTTTTTTTTTTAACATTTTAAAATGAATGATTTGGTCTTCTATCACCTCGTCACTTAACTTTTTATTGTTAATCTACCAGGAGAGTTATTAACTACATTTATTCACCTCTTATTTAATTTAACTTTAAATTACTTTCTTTGTTAACCTATGATATGTGTAATTTTCTTTCTTAAATATAATCCATGAATTCTCATCATATTTTCATGCATTGAAATGTATTTAAAAAGGGGTCATTGAGATAAACTATAAGTTTTAAATACTAGATAATGTTATTCAACAGTTTTAAAACTCTGAATTGTAAAGCAGTCATAATTAATATTGTATTTTATAGACACACAGAGGGATAAATGATAAAGACATTTTGTTTTATGAAGTCTGAATATATTACTTATATGGTTAAAAACATGTTCAAGAAAACAGCCACAGATGCAGACTAAATATTACTTAATATTAACATGCGGTGCTGTGTTTCTCTGAGAATGTATTCACTTACCATATCAATGAATGTGTTTGTTGCCTTGAAACATATGTACACATATAGCACTGTAAACCTGACAGACCGCAAAGTAGACAACTTAGTCTAACTTTGCAAATTACTGTATTATAAAAATATAAAATATAATTTACTGTCATTTTTTAAAAACATTGTTTTATTATGTATAGTTTAGTTAAGAAATAACAATTTAACCCCATAGTGGAAGGTGATCCTGTACTATCATACAATGGTATTTCTCTCTTCCCTGAAGAATTATGAGCTTTAGGTGACTAAGCAAGCATGTTTTTTTCATTAGCACAACAGTTCTGTAATCTGTATAGACTCATGAAAATTAGAGAAGTTCACCTATATCAATATCTGTTTAATTTAAAATGCTTCAAAATAACTTAGAGCTGTTAAATGTGTGACATAGTATAGGCGATTGCTTTCTTTTTCGCCCCAAGTTAATGGAAATAATATTTACATAAATACGTATTACTCATTCTACATCGAGTAAGTACTTGGATATTTAAACTGGTATTTTATGATTGGTGTTCTAATAATCATTGAACCAATTGTTTTTCTAGATTGAAAGACTACAGATAACAAATTACATTTTTTTTCACCTGGTATATATACATTTGAACATAAATACTTGGGAAAATTATGTCTCCTATAGTTCCTGAATGCCTAACCCAAATAAACTTATGTTAAAAATAATCAATACAAATCAAATACTGATTTATTTTTAACATACCATAGGAAAATAAGGGATACCACTGTTTCCAAAGAAAACTGAATCCAAGGCTTAAATGTGGTTATCAAGATTATTTACTATTTTCTATTCCATCTCCTTTCCTCTTTCTCTTTTTAACTTGTAACATTTATAACTCCAGTGATTTCCTCTAAGATAAAAACAACTAGACCAGTGAATAAAAATCAGATTCATGTTCATTCTGTATTTTAACCCCAGAATCCCGAGGGTTTTTATATTTACTTAGCAAAAATTTATTTTGTGGGGAGTTGTTTACCATTTTGTATTGCATTACTCCCCATGTCGGTTGTTGGTAGTTATTGAGAGAAAGCTGCTGAACTGAGATCCAATATTGGAAAAATAGTGAAGGCTAAAATTTCCCAAAGCATAAGTAAGACATAAATAGCCCTGAAGAAAGAAATTATATGTATGTAGATACATATATATTTGTTTAATTTTCAGTGTTTCAAAATAAAACTTAGGGTTGTTAAATGTGTGACATAATATAAAATTATGCAACAGAACAAAATGCAGGATGTAGAAATCATAGAAATATTACAGGGAATAAGACCAAGGACAGATGAAGAGCTGAAGAGAAGTGATGTGATTGACAGAGGTACAGAATGACATCTCTGCTCTTTAAGTAACAGTTTAACAAACAACATGCTTTTTAAGAATAATCTTCTAATTGACCAGTAAAAAGAAACTACTTAATTTTTTACTTACTGATACAGTATCTGTTTCTTATTCTAGCCTCAGCCATGCAAACATTTAGAAATTCTGATAAAAGGGAAGATAGTATTTATCTCAACTAGACAAATGGAAACAAGAAATAAAGCACAATTTCAGTGATTTTAACCTTTATTTCTACTATTTTTACTTATATTTTCCTACATTTCTAAAATAATTGTCTTAAAGTAGTGCTTTCACCTGTTTTGATATTTTAAGTACTGTAACTTTTGCCATTACTTTAATGTAACCATTAATCAGAAATACATGCATAACATAAATATCTCATTAATCAGAAAATATTAATCATAAATGGAAATTATATACATAATCTCAAAGAAATATTTATATTACTAAAATAATAGCGCTGGTTAGATGATTACTAAAACTGAAATACTGTATTAAGTGGCTCAGAGATTACTTCATTCAATCATCACCATGTAGTTTGAGGATTATGTAATTGTCAACAGTCAAAAACATGATTTGAACAGGATTATTTAATTTAACAACTCAAGTTTTTAGCCATTACACTTATATAAAAATAAGTTGTACAGACTAAAATGATCACTAACATTCTAAAGAAACAAAATAATAAAAAAGAGTAATATGTAAAATTTAAAATGACAAATATCTAGGGCATTCATGGTATACTCCATTCTAAGTAATAACAGGAACAAAAATACCTTAATTGATATATATTTGAATAAAATATGTATGAATAAAGTTATAGTATATCAAATCTTTGGTGTCAAAAGGAACACGAGAAATAGGAAAGGGTAGTTAGAGCAGGGCACAGTGGCTCACGCCTTATAATCCCAACACCTTGGGACGCTGGAGCAGGTGGATCCTGGAGGTCAAGAGGTCCAGACTGGTCTGGCCAACATGACAAAACTCCACCTCTACTAAAAATACAACAAATTAGCCAGGCATGGTGGTGTGCACTTGTAATTCCAGATACTTGGGAGGCTGAGGCATGAGAATCACTTAAGCACGGGAGGTGAATGCTGCAGTAAGTCAAGATTGTGCTACTGCACTCCAGCCTGGGCAACAGAGCCAGACTCTGTCTCAAAAAAACAAACAACAACAAAAAAAAAACAAAGGGTACTTACGAGATTAGATTTTGGGATTTATTTGAGTAGGATTTAAAATTTTAGAGACAATATTGATAAAACATTATTATATTTTCAATTTAATTTTGATGAAAAGCAACATGTAATTTAAGGAAATTTTCTTATTGGCATACCTAAGGAGGTGTAATAACTTACCATAAACCCTGAAGATAGTGAGTTTGCCACTGATATGGTTTCAGTAAAGATAAATATAATTATTCAACATAATTGAAGAGCCTAAGATTTAGTGAGTATATAATACAGCATATAAATTTATCCATATTAAGTTAGTGTCATTTTAAAATCACAGTGCAATATTGTGGTTAGATTCTGTGAAATGTTAATACAATGTATGTGTCTGTTATGAATATATTAATTTATGTCTAGTACTTTTAAATTACATTAATTAAAACTTCAGTGTCATTATATGTAATAATTGAATTTTATTAAAGCAAAAATATTACATTTTAATTTAGCTACCCTAAATATATTTATACACAAGCTATAAAATATTAAGTAATTTGTTTAATTTTTAAAAAGTGCTATTTTCATTTCCTATAATAATTTTGTTAAACTATTATCATTGTTTTCTATATATTTTCAATATTTACAATCTTTATGCAAATATGCAATATTCAGTTGATTACCTTTTAACTAACATAAATGTAACATATATTTCACATAACTGTATGTCAAAACATACATTGATGTTTTTCTCATTATACAAATTTATTTAAAAAACACTAAGATCAGAATTTCCTTAGATATAATATAGTCTTTACTATTCCTAATAGAGACAAATTTATAAGTTTTTATATATCATTATGTATAATTTTTACTAACTTCAAATGTATTAGAAAAGAATTCATATTTTAAGGTCAGAGCTATTCAGAACTTTTAACACATACTTCATGATAAAATATTTTTAGAAATTTTAGGAACTATAGTTTTACTTTGAGTTTTCTGTTCAAAATACCCAGTACTGATTTGTCTGACACAAAGAAAAAATATGAGAATAAAAAATTATTATTTACAAATCTTAAAATGCATGCGTTTTTTAATTGACAAGAAGTATTGTATATATTTACTATATTGAATATAATGTTTTGAGAAACAAATGCATTGTGGAATAGCTAAATCAAGCTAATTAATATATGCATTACCTCTCATATTCAACATTTTCTCTGTGGTAAGAAAACTTAAAATCTACTCTCTTGGATATTTTCAAGAATACATCTTGCCGTGAATTATACTCACCATATTGTACAACAGTTCTCTTAAACTTATTCTTCCTAACGGAAATTGTGTGTCCTTTGAGTAGGATATCTACAACCTCCTCTACCCTTCTTGCCCTGGTAACCACCATCTCCTCTCTGCTCCTATATGTTCCATTTTATTAAGATTCTACATATAAATGAGATCATGTGATATTTATCTTTCTGTGCCTGGCTTATTTCACTTCCCAGAATGTCTTCCAGGTCCAGCTATGCTTTCACAGATGGCAGGATTTTCTTTTTCTTATTTTATAAGGTTGGCTAATATTCATGTCTCTGTGTGTGTGCACACATGCATATGCCTGTGCATTTATCACATTAACACACTTCATTCATTGATGAACACTTATATCTTGGCTATTGTGAATAATTTTGCAATGGGCATGGGAGTACAGATATCTCTTTAACATGCTGACTTCATATTCTTTGGATATATAGGAGTAGTATTGCTGAATTATATGGTAGGGGTTTTTTTTGAGGTAACTCAATGTTTTTCATAATAGCTATACTAATTTACATTCTTACCAACAGTTACAAGGGTTACCTTTTCTCCACAGCCTCACCAATACATGTTATCTTTCCACTTTATGATAATGGCTTTATGACAATAGCCATTCTAAGACATGTGAGGTGATATCTCGTCTGGTTTTGACTTGAATTTCCCTGATTTCTGGTGATCATGAGCATTATTTCATATGTCTGTTGGTTATTTATATGTCTCCTTTTGAGAAATGTCAACTCATGTCCTTTGACCATTATTTATGTTGTTTTCTTGCTACTGAGTTAAGTTCATGATATTTCGGGATATTAATTTCTTGTCTGTTGTATTCTTTTCAAATATTTTCCTACATTTCTTGGGTGGACTCTTTACTCTGTTTTTTGTTTGTTTGTTTGTGTCCTTTGTTCTGTAGAAGATGTTTAGTTTGATGTAATCTCATTTGTCTATTTTTGTTTTTGTTACCTGTGATTTTAGGGTCATATCCAAAAAATCATTGCCTAGATCAATGTCATGGAGCATTTCACTGAGTAGTTTTGTAGTATATGGGCTCACATTTAAGTCTAATTCATTTTGAGTTGCTTTTTATATATATTAAATGAGTCGAATTGCAGATTTCTGCATGTGGATGTGCAGTTTTCTCAGTACCATTTATTGCAAAAAATATTTTTCATCCATTGTTTATTCTTGATACCTTTGTCAAAAATTGGTTAAGCATAAATACATAAATTTACCTCTGGAATCTTTATTCTGCTCCATTGTTCTTATGCCACTACCATGCTATTCTGATTACTATAGCTTTGCAATATATTTTGAAATCAGGTAGTTTGATGTCTCCAGTTTTATTCTTTTTGGTCAAAATTGCTTTGAGTATTCTTCATCTTCTTTGGGTCTATACAAATTTTTGGATAGTTTTTTCCTGTTTCTGTTTAAAAATGCCATCTGAATTTTGATATAGATTAGATTGAATCTGTATATAACTTTCAGTAGTATGTACACTTCAACATTAATTCTTCCAACATATGAACATTGTATATCTTTCCATTTGTTTGTGTCTTCTTCAATTTCTTTCATCAGTGTTTTATAGTTTCCAGTATATATGGTTTTTACTTCCATAGTTAAATTAATTCTTAAGTGTTTTATTTTTGGAACTATTGTAAGTGGGACTTTTTTTCTCGAAAATTTTTTTCAGATACTTGGTTCTTGGTTTCTTGAAGTGCTACTAATTTGGTAAGCTAGTTTTCCAACCTGCAACTTTACTGTATTTCTTCATTATTTGTAATAGTTTTCTAATGGAGTCTTTAGGGATTTTTATATATAAGATAATATCATCTGCAAAGAAAGATAATTTAACTACTTCTTTTCCTCTTTGAATGCCTTTTATTTCTTCTTGTTTAATTGTTCTGCCTAAGACTTCTAGTACTTCACTAAAGAGAAGCGGCAAGAGTAGACATGATTGTCTTGCTTTTGATCCTAGGGAAAAGATTTCAGCTATTTTGAGTATAATGTTAGTGGTAAATGTTATATATGGTTTTTATTATATTGAAGTGCATTCCCTCTATATTTAAATATTAAAAGGTTTGTCATAAAGCATGTTGAACTTTGTCAATATTTTTTCTGTAATCTTTGTGATGATTATATATTTTTATCCTTCATTTTGTTAATGTGGTGTATCACATTTTTTTTATTTTTGTATATTGAATTATCAATGCATCCCAGAGATAAATCTTACTTGATCTTGACGAATAATTATTTTAATATAATGTTGTTAACAGTTTGTTGAAGATTTTTACACCTTTAATACAATCAGGCATATTGGCTAATGTAATAAAGTGAGATTCATTTAATTAGTGATTCAGTTGTTTTACAGTATTGTCCAAATTTCCGATCTCTTTATGGTTCAGTCTTGGTAGGTTTTGTTTGTCTAGGAATTCATCTATTTATTATATGTTATCCAATCTATTGGCGTATATTGATCGTAGTAATCCTTTGTATTTTTGGTTTCAGCTATAATGTTTCCTCTCTCATTTCTGATTTTATGGTATTTGAATTTTCTTTCTTTTTTCCTTGGTCTGGCTAAATATTTGTTAATTTTTTCTTTTCAAAAATCAACTGTTAGTTTCACAAGTCTTTTCTATTGTTTTTCTGGTCTTGGTTTTATTTATTTCTGCTTTAATCTTTGTTCCTTTTTACATCTACTATCTTTGGGCTCAGTTTATTCACTCCTTTTTAGTTTTTTAAGTGTAATCATAGACTATTTATTTAAAATCTTTCTCTGCTTTGATATTGGAATTTATTGTTATAAACATTTTTTTAAACATCTTTATATGTATTCTATAAGTTTTGGTATCTTGCATTTTCTTTTAATTTGTCTCCACATAGTTTTAAATTTCCCTTTTAATTTCTTTCTGACCATTGGTTTTTCAGAAGCATGTTTTTAATTTCTAGATATTTATTAATTTTCAGAAATTCCTTTAGTTATTCATTTCCTGTTACATACCATTGTTGTCAAAAAAGAAAATTGCTCTGATCTCAGTTTTCTGAGATTACTGACTTGTTCTTTTTCCTATTTTTTTTCAAATACTATAACTTTTGTATTTCTTTTTTTTCTTTCATCCTCTCTTGCTGTCTTCCTTTGTGATCAGATGATTTTCTCTAGTGGTGTGCTTTAATTGCTTACTGTTTTTCCTTTGTGTACTATTATAGCTTTTTGCTTAGTGGTTACCGTGAGACTGATATAAAACATCTTAGAGTTATAACAAGCTTTATAAAGTTCATTGCAACTTAATTTCACATTAAAAAACTCTATACTTTTTCTCCAATTTCCTCCACCCTTCTTAAGTTTTTGATGTCACAGTTTAATCTTTTTATATTATATATATTTTAATAAATTATTGTAGTTATTATTATGAACAATAAGAGTGTGCAAGGGCCAACCAGGCACTGGGATTGACCTGGCACCTGGGTCCACTGGGATGGATCTGGAATGCCCATGGGGTTGACCTGGTGCTACAGTTACCTGAATACTGAAGCCATTGGGCTGGGTCTGGATGCTGAGTGTAAAAGGAATGGCATAGAGTCCAAGGATGCAGGAGTGGTTCTGGAACCTGAGTCCATGAAGGTCAGCTTGACACCAGCATCTTGGAGTGGGCATATACTCGGGGTCTACTAAAGTACACCTGAACCCTGGCATTATAGGGACCCACCTGGAGCCTAAGGCCAGCCTGAATTTGGGACAAGTATAAAGCTAGGCCTTCAGGATCTGGTTCAGATCCTCGGATTGTGGGTAATGGCTTGGTGTCTACAGCCATGGGGTGTGACTTGATGCCTGAGCCATGAGAATAGGCCTGAATCATGGGTCTATAAGGACTTTCTTGGAGGCTGGGTATGAAGGTGCTGTGGCCTGGGTCCCATGGTCATAGGGGCTTTCCCATAACTTATGTCCATGGGGACTACCCTAGAACTGAGGTCTGCTAAAATGGGCCTGTTGGAGTACAGGGCTGCAGAGGCCAGCTGGGAGAGTAGGCTGCAGATACTGGCCAGGCACCAAGTAGGCTTGGGCCTGTGTTCACAGGTAAAGGCTCGTTGTGTTAGGGTAGGGGTGTCAACCTAAAGCTAGGGTAAGCCTGAAGCCTGGGGTTGTGTGGCTAACCTGGTTCTGGGCAGGTCTGTAATCTGGACTGGCCTCAAACCTGGGGATAAGGGGCCTGACTGGAGGCTGAGTCTTTGGGTATTTTCCTGATGACTAGGACTGCTGGCATAGCACTGGAGTTCGCCTGAAGCCTGAGGTCTTGGTGGCTAGTCCAGTGTTGGCAAAATAATTGTTATTGAAATGCTGCTTAGATGATATTCTGTGAAAATATATCCATTGTATTATATATATGAAAGAACTTTTAAATCTATAATAAGCAATCCTCACCTCTGTGTTTTTACCATTGGAAAGTGGAACTTTAAATAGATCCTAGAAAATGTCCAAGAAACATCTATAAAATATGACAAACATGCACAATTACAGACATACTGAAATGTTTCCATTTAAGAATTCCCATTCTTATGACCCTGGAAATGAAGTAGAAAATGTGGTTATGACCACCAAGAATTTATAAAATGAACAAGCACAAGTAAACAAAAACCTAGAAGCTTTCTGAATGTAAAGATTAGTAGGACAATTTTAGTAAAATTAAACAAAAAAACACAACTTATGTAAGAATTCTAATATTTCTAGAAGAAATAACCTACAGATATCTCATAGACACATTTCTTAGGCTCAAACAGAAGATAGTGAAACTACAGTGAAATTAAGAGCTCCAAAGTTCAAACAATGTTTTATTTATTCACTCCTCTATTAGCATTCTGACTCATGGAAGATTTAGTAACAAGAAGTAGTGAGTCATTCTATTCCTGTAGAAGTGGATGCCATTCTCTTCTCTATTAATTCTGTAAATTGAAACTCAAAAACTGATACAAATTAGTTTAAAGTATACAATGTAGCATTCCAAGTGAAGATTAAATATAACTTGACACAAATTATTGTAATAATTAGTGTTAGAGGCAATCATCACATGAAAATATGTCATCAAATATTGTTAAATAAATCTTTAATTAATTGGAGTCACCAATCTGATCAATTTTACTTAATTTCACTGAAGGGATTTCTAACTTTTGAAAGCAAAAAATAAAATAGTGTAGGTTTCAGAATTATTTGGGGGGCAATAAGTCATGTATACAATTTATTCTAAAATTTGGTCACTATTATTTTCAACACAACTATCTTACTTCCACATTTCTCAGTATATTATCTTTACTGTGGTTTTATGTCTTCAATTATCTCATTCTTGTGGCAAATTTCTAAATGTCTTTTCTTTACAATCCAGTCTCATCCATATGATTTGAGACACTAAATTACACCTATATTTTCATGTAACTCTTTTTAAACTGGAAAGCTAGAAGTCACCTTAGTTTTTCTTATCCTTGAGTCTCTCAACTCCAGACTGTTAACAAAAATCTCAGTCCATCTATGAATTGTCACTAAAACTAATGGCTTCCGTTTGATTTCCACTCTCCTAGTTTAGAGTCCTATTAATTCTTATTTAAATGAGTAAAATGGCATGTTATAGAGCATGCTTGCTTTTAGTTTCCATCATTGTGTACAGCAAAGGTGACCGATCTTCATTTGATCAGTTCCGTTAATATTATCTACTAACCAAGCTCTAGTGTCCAGGTCTTCCTTTAAACAACCACTGTTTAGCATTCCCTTGCAATGTCATAAAAACTCACTTTGTCAAATGTTTTTCTTCCCACATCCTTCACACATATCTGTATTTCAAACATGAAAAATTTCTTGAACTTACTTTGAACTTTTCTATAACCATGCCCAAGCTCTTTTCTCCACATGAAGTTGTCCTTGTTTCTTGGGATTCCACAGCCTGTAGTTATAGATTCAATATTATCTCAATTATGATGTCTTTCAAAATTTTAAATCAGAATCAAGCTGTCTTACTCTACAGTGATTACTTATTTGTATCACATACATAAAGTATTTATAAGATATCTGCTTCTCCATTCTATCATGAATACCTTGAAGACAAAAGGTCTTGTGCTCATTGTTCTTTGAACCATTATTTTTTTCTGGTTTGGTAAAGTGAGTCTAAAATGTATTAAATAAATCAGAATTGGATGAATTAATATTAAAATTAATTACCACCAGTAATTCAGTACTGAAGTCACCAACTCAAGGTGGATCACAAATAATTTTCTATTAACTTTTATCAAAGTTTTTCATAAACTATTACTAAACCTGTTAATTATAACAACTTAAACAGTCAATAGTCTCAAAGTTTTCTACTTAACCTTTTCTACAAAATATTAGTTGTTTTCTTTAAAAAATACTAAACATGGGTTGTAAACAAAAACAGAAAATGCATGTTGGTAAACAAAAAATGCCTTAATTTCTATAATTCTACCATTACTAAATAACTACAATTTGTACTTTTGCACTTTTAAAAAAGACTCTCTATACTTCATTGTATATATACACATGTATTAAAGATAATGTAACCTATATTCATATTTTAATCTATTTTAGTGGCTACTTTGTATTTCCTAAAAATTTATTAAAAATTTTGGAACTAAGCTTCTCCATTTGGACATTAAAGTGATTTGCATTTTAAAAAGAATTGTTCTAAATTGGGTAACAATGGGATTTACAGTGTATGTTGAGAAAGTTTTGAAAATAAAATAAATATTCACTCTCAATAATATAATAATAAATAACTTTCCAAACTTATTCTTGAAGTCAGTTATAGTTTTTTCAGTGGTGACTTCCTACAATTTGAATTGCTATGTCAGATTATAAATATTTTTAAATTCTTCAGCTATCCCCAACATCTTTAGATGATCAAATTGTTTATTATATATGTAATATATATATATATATTAGTCTATAAAGCCAAGCCAACATAAATTTTCAATCCAATTGGAATGACTCATTTTAAAAAGATATATTTTTGATTTACCTTATAACTTGTTTTTGTATAAAAACATGAGCCAGGAAGTCATCTGCCTTCTTAAAAACAAGAATAGAAAATAAAATGTCAATTTCGTGAATATGAATGAATACCATGCTGTTGCCTAATAGACAATTGAATTATTATCAGTAATTATTTTTAGATAGTGTGAAATTCACAGATTATTTTTCAACCAAATGAACTTTAAATTTTAACCTGAACAAACTGAGTTGAATTATTGATAGGAATATCTGTGAGGATACAGTCAAATTGGATATGAACATACCAATTTTACTTTCTTATCATATTAGTACCAACTAAACTCTAAAATTTACTCATATCTTGCTCTCATAGACAGTAAAGCCGAACTTGGCATCCTAGGCTATAGCTTTACCAGAGATACTCAATCAGAGAATTCAAACATGACTCTCTGACCCAATTAAACATAGTTGACACAATTATGCTAAGTACCCATATCACTTCTGAGGATATATTACAGTAAATGTTTTATTAATCTTCCAATGTCAAAATAGAAACACATTATCTGCTGTAAATTCAGTAACATATATATTAATTTGTTATTTATTCTAAATATTTTACATGAAGCATTTAGAATATACTACATTTTCCCTATGCATCTCTCTTTAAACTTTCTAGCATCACATATAAATCTATTTAGAGAAGTTTACTCTTATCCTCAGCATATATTTCATAATACAACAACCTTAATTATCTTTCTACAATAATTTTGAATAAGCATAACCAGTGAACTTACAGATCATGTGCTGGTTACTCAGCTATTTGAGTATTGTATATAATATCAAGATTTTAAATGGAACTAAAGTTTTCTTGTAATATCGGAATGAATAAAAATATACATTAGAAATTTGATTTACATAACCTGAAACTGCAATCCACTAGGAGAAAACATAGGGGGAGAGCTCCATGACATTGGTCTGGACAAAAATAAAATGTTTAATACAACCTCAAAAGCACAGGCAACAAAAGCAAAAATAGATAAATAGGATTATTCAAACTAAAGTGCTGTGCACAGCAAAAGAAATAATAAACAGAGTAGACAACCATACACATCTATTACTTTGAAAATAATTTTGATAAATTTTGATAAATAATATATAGTTAATTAAGATGGTTTAATTATAAAATCAAATGTTCTTTGATATTCAAAACGTTGAGACATATATATGTAATATTAATTTTTTTTAAATTGTACTTTAGGTTCTGGGGTACATGTGCATATCATGCAGGATTGTTGCATAGGTACATACATGGCAAGGTGGTTTGCTGCCTTCATCCCCCCATCACCTATATCTGATATTTCTCCCCTCATTATCCCTCCCACCCTCCCCACCCCCATGGTTCCTCCCCTAGCGCCCCCTACTGACCTCAGTGTGTGATGCTCCCCTCCCTGTGTCCACGTGCTCTAATTATTCAAAATCGCCTATGAGTGATAACATACGGTGTTTGGTTTTCTGTTCTTGTGTCAGTTTGCTGAGAATGATGGTTTCCAGATTCATCCATGTCCCTGTGAAGGACACGAACTCATCGTTTTTTATGGCTGCATAGTATTCCATGGTGCATATGTGCCACATTTTCTTTATCCAGTCTATCGATTATGGACATTTGGGTTGGTTCCAGGTCTTTGCTGTTGGAAACAGTGCTGCAATCAACATATGTGTGCATGTGTCTTTATAATAGAACAATTTATATAATTCTTTGGGTATATACCCATTTATGGGATTGCTGGGTCAAATGGTATTTCTATTTCTAGGTCCTTGAGGAATCTCCGCACTGTTTTCCACAATGGTTGAACTAATTTGCACTCCCACCAACAGTGTAAAAGTGTTCCAGTTCCTCCACATCCTCTCCAGCATCTGTTGTCTACAGGTTTTTTAATAATCGTCATTCTAACTGATGTGAGATGGTATCTCAATGTGGTTTTGATTTGCATTTCTCTAATGACCAGTGATAATGAACATTTTTTCATACGTTTGTTGGCCTCTTCGATGTCTTCTTTTGTAAAGTGTCTGTTCATATCCTTCACCCACTTTTGAATGGGTTTGTTTGTTTTCTTCATGTAAATATGTTTTAATTCTTTGTAGATTTTGGGTATTAGCTTTTGTCAGATGGGTAAATTACAAAAATTTTTTGCAAAAAATTTTTGTAATATTAATTTTTTTATTATTGGAAGTTCATTCTCTTTGGAATATGGGTTTTAAATTTTAAATAGGGAGCAAAACCAGTTAGACTAATAGTGACCTTAGTTTACATTCTATATGGTTATATTGTGCCCATGGTTGGTTCTCTAATACACTGAAATTTATTCATCCATTCATTTATTTATTACATTGTATTGATCGATTAATACAAGCCTGACTCTTTTCAAGTACTGAGGTTACAGACACAGAATAAACAAAAAGATAATTTTTGCTACAATGAAATTATATTGCACAGTGACAGTATGACAAATCATAATGAGAAAGAATAAATAAATAAAACTGAATTACATTGTAAGCCACACAAGAAAAGCAAAAATCAAGCTAGACCTCAATTAGTTAAAGGTTTTCTGGTAATAAAGGCAGAAACATTAATGACAAGAATAAGAAAGAATTTTGTGCAGATCATTTACTTTCTTCTTACCCTTTCTGGGTTTTACTCTATATGAGAAAGAGGCTAATCTCTGCAGATTCCATCTAAGATCAGCAAAAAGAATGAATTGATGGAGCATTGCCAGGCCAACTTATTCTAATTGACATTTTTGGAAGATGCCAGTTAAAGCAGTAGAATGCACATTCTTTTCAAGTGCACATGGAAACTTGTCCGAAATAGAAAATAGTTTAGGTCATAAAATGAACCTTCATAGTTTTAGAGTATGTTTTCCAACTCCAGTGGAATTAAATTAGAAATCAATAATAGAAGTTTGAAAAATTATGCAAATATTCAAAACTAAAATAAGCACTTCTAAATCACCCCTGGGACATCTAATAAATCAAGAGAAAAAATAGTATTTTTAACTTAATGAAAATAAATACTATTGCATACATATACCAGAATTTCTAGGATGTTATACAAGTTGCATTTTATAGTGATGTCTCTGGTACTAGCTGATTACCACTAGCTTTGTCGTAACTTTTCTTTTTGGTGTATTTTTGACTTTCTCTCTGACAATGTGGAACCTGGCTCCCACTATCCATTTATTTATTTGTCCAAATGCATCTTACAGGTATATCATTTTCAGAATTATTAACTGTGTGGCCATTATAAACAAACTAAAATGATTTTGTACAGTTATTCTGCCTTTAGCCTTGTAATATCTAGTCATAACATCATTTTTTAAAGTGGCTTTGGTTAATTTCTGTGCTATTAACCAAGTGATGAAGGTTTACATTACCAATGTGATGAAGTAATCATTTTTCCTTGATATTATGAGACGATAAGTGCACTTCACCTCCGAATATTTTTTTCAAAACCCCATAGCCACAACTTAATCATGAGAAAAACAACCAACAAACAGCCTGAGGGAAAGGTTACTGGCTAGTACTCCCTAAGACTGTCAAGATTATGAAAAACAAGGAAACAGACTCAAAGTGTCACAAAGCAGAGGAGACTGGAGAAATATGACAATATGATACCATAGGTTGAATCCTAGAACAGATGTAAGACATTATTAGGCAAAAAACTATGAACTCCAAATAAAGTCTTGAATTTAGTTTATCATAATACATCAATGTCAGTTACTTAACGCTGATGAATGTTCCATAGTAATATAGAATGTTAAGAATGGATAAACTGAGTGAGAGGTATCAGAAAACACCTTACTGTCTAATGTTTTTCCTATAAATCTGAAATTATTAATACATATTTAAATAAATAATAGGATGAATTATGCGACAATTAATGCACCATTTTAAACATATGTAATGCTGTAAAGAATGAGTTATGCATCATATTAAATAAAGCTATGCACTTTGTTCTTTCCTGTAATTTTATTATTATTTTTTCTCAAATATCTTATGTGCATTTTAGGAGGTCTGTATTGGTTTTATAGTGATTTCATGATTGAAAAGTTATGTCCCAGGTCATTTCTTTTTAATCTCATAGTCTCACTTCAACCTTCATTCTCGACTTACATTTTATAAATTAACAACAGTTTTCCAGGAAATGTCACATAAGTTTTTATGCAAAGATTGTATTTTTCTAGTGAGACAATTTAATAATTCTATTTGGTGAAGCTGACATTTTCAAAAGTATGTATCTATCATCTTTGAATTTCTCAGACTTTGTTTCTAACTAGATTTATAGCAGAATAGGCCATCTGTCTCAGGGAGAAGTCCAATATAATTCTATTATATGTCTTTTTACTTTCTATCGATTAAACTGTTTTATTAACTTCCTAACTAAAAAAAAAGTAACCATATTTTTTCTCATATGACTATCACATTTTCAATGCAGTTCATCGAATTTGCTAGTTTATGGTCTTGCAATGCTCTGTTAAATCACTACTGACTAGATAACTCTGAAATTTTTACCTGTTTTTTTTTCCTTTTTTTTTTTTTTAAGACTTTTCATGTCTTTTCACTGCACTAGTGAGAAAGAGATTACTTTAATGCAGATGATCATTGGTAATAAAAGTTAGGGTCAAGGAAAACCAAACCAAAATAAAAACTTGATTAAAAATGAGCAGAGAGGCTGATTAGACATTTCTCCAAAGAAGGCACAAAAATGGCCAACAAGAAATATGTGAAAAAAAATGTATAATACATCTAATCACCAAGGAAATAGCAAGTTACAACCACAATGGCTATTACCTCACCCTTGTTAGAATGGCTATTATCAAAAAGACAAGACATAAATGTCAGGGGGAAAATGTGGAGCAAAGAAAACCCTTGCATACTGATGGCAGGAATATAAATTGGTACAGCCAAGGTTCTTTAAAAAGTTAAAACTAAAACTACCATGTGATTCAACAATCCCAGGACTGGAGACATATCCAAAGGAAATGACATCAGTACTGTATCTGAAAGAGATATACCCACCCCCACGTTTAGCACAGCATTATTCACAAAAGTTAAGATGTGGTATAAATCTATGTCTCATCAATGGACAAATGAATAAAGAAAATGCCATGCCCATACACACAATATATACACACACATACTAGAATATTATTCAGCCATGAAGAAGGAAACCTCATCATTTGTGATACCATGGATAAACCTGAAAAACATTTACTAAGTGAAATAAACCAGGCACAGAAAGACATATATTCCAAAATCTCAATTATATGTGGAATTTTAAAAAGTCGAAGTCTTAGATGCAGAAAGTAGAACAATGGCTGGCAGGGGTTGGGGGATAGAGGAAATGGAAAAATGTAGATCAGAGGGTATAAAGTTGTATTAAAATGCTGGATGAATATGCTCTGGAAATCTAATGTACAGCATGGTGATGATAGTTCATAATACAGTTCTGTGTTCTTGAAATTTGCTAAAGGAGTAGATCTGAAATGTTCTTACCACAACAAAACAATAACTATTGAGGTGATGGATGTGTTAATTAGGCTGACGGTAGTTATCATTTCACTATATATGTATGTTAACACATCAAGTTTTCTATCTTAAATATACATAAACTTTTTTGTTCAATTATACCCTAATAAAGTTAGAAAAATAACATATCAATTTTTAAGGCACAGACTATTAGTGCAGAAGTTAGTTGAAAATAAGAGATTAAAAAATTAGTAATTTTTCAAGTTAAGCAAACATTTTCAATAGAGAAATGAGATATCTATTAGATTATAAGATTCAGGTCCAAGCCTCCATTCAGAATGTCTTGCTGGTTACTGTTTTGATTGCACAGAGAAAATAAAGCTATGAGTAACTGCCTCATGAAATCAAAAGATATACAGAAAATGACTTAGACATTAAAGGGCAAATTTATTATTTAAAATATACAACTATCACATGTACTTGAGTAATGTAATTGACATGATCAATATCTTCCATCCTTTGTAACAAGACATCTCATATTCACATACCATAATCTAAAATATACATATTTCCCCCAAGAATTCCCACTATTCAGTCATTCTTTACTTGTAGTTCCACATACATGGGAAACAAAAGCTTAAACAGAAGTTGCTTATTGAGCCTGTTGTTATAACTAGGACAATCACTGTTATAAAACTAGACATGTATTCATCCATCTCACTATGATAAAGTCTTATGAATTAAACCAATATCTGTATCTCCTCAGAACACAACCTGGGTAAGCATTGCTTCTCCCCTCCTTTCCTCACAAAATTATATTACACAAACGTGCCTGTGTATTAGTTTCCTATTGCTGCTATTACAACTTACAACAAAGTTAGTGGTAAAGTAACACAAATTTATTACCTTTAGTTTTGGATGTAAGAAGCATAAAGTGAGGGAGCAGTGCTGAATTTCTTCTGCGTGATATAGGGAAGAATTTATTTATTTATTTCAGATTCTAAAGACCACCTGCATTCTTTTCTTTGTAGTCTCTTCCTCCGTCTTCAAAACCAACAGCATAGCCTTTTGAAAGCTTTCTCCCTCTTTCACCTCTGTTTCTGTTGTTGTGTCTCTTTCTCTGATTTGATGTTTCTCCTTCATTTTATAAGAACCCCTGTGATCTCTGTCTTATAAGGACCCTTGTGATTACCATTGGGCCCACCAGGATAATGCAAGAAAATCTCTCAATTTCATTTATTTAATTACATCTTCAAAGTCTCTTTGCCTTGTAAATTAATATATTGACAGGTTCTTGGGATTAGGATCTGGTCATCCTTGGGTGGGGACATATTCAGTAAACTACAGCTTGATTTATTACACATTTATTTAAAATATTCCTTAATAATATGCTATTATACAAATTTACTTAAATTCATTCAGTATTTTAACCATGAAGCTTGTTTTCAAAATTAAGATGTTAACGTGTTTCATATACATCTCTGATTATATCCTTATAAAAAGCTACTAGATGCATAATGCTAAGAAAATGGATCATATCATTTTTAAGAGGATTGAATTTGTGATAGTTATCATTTATTGTTTGTGTTTCTATTTCAATGCAATTATTAAAATTATTTCACAAAGCTTTAGTATGGAAAATTGATATTTCATTGTATTAAATAATTGAATAGATTATAAGTAATGTCAGTTTTTTGATAATTTGATGAGCTATCTGTGCTTTTTAAGAAACTATGCAGTCTCTTGTTTATATCTTTTCTTCAGACTTCTATTAAGATGTGTACTTTCAAGAAATTATAAGACAGTAATACACATATACATTGTTAAACAAGGTATTATAAGGCTATAATTTACCAATTCTTAACATGCTCTACTTTTCAAATTTATTTTGCATCACTTTAAGCTATTTTTCTTACATCATTGCATATGTGCTCTTTAAATTTCAAATACTTTGTTGGCAGTGGTCAGGGATCCTGGACTGGGAGCTGAGGGGTTTTAGATGCCGGCATAAATCACTCGCCAGTGTCTTTAGATAAATAAATAAATAAACATCAAATACTTTATATGTGAACTAGATGAATATTAGGTCTAAACTCTTAACCTGATGAACTTTTATTTTATTGCCATTTTATACATGAGAAAACTGAAAATTGACTGAGTATATTAATTGCCCAGTACCTCCTAATTAATACAGCTGGGTAGTTCTAAGTAAAACCTCCAATGTCAATGTCAATGTCATGCTGCTTTTTCTTATATTAGCAAACTTTATGAGCATCAAAAATACTTTGAATAACAAAATACACTTAAAACTTCTATAATAAGTAAAAGATAATATTATATACCTATTTTTCTCAGTTTTTTTTAAGTTTATGTGTTTGCTTCTCATATATAAAAAGCCAATGTTTTACTTTACCAATATTGTTCTCTTATTTATTATATGTATATTTTCAGAGACACAACATTTTGAAATTTGATATTAGATTAAAATGGTAGATTACACACACACATCCATATTCTGTTTATTCAAAGATTGTACCTGAATATAGATTAGACATATAAAAAGATATAAAGATGAAGGAAAATAATTAGAATTAGTGATGGTCAAGCAATTGCAAGAAAAATGTTGAGATACTGGAAACAGAGATGTATAGAAATGAGTGCAATTACCATATATTCTAGTTATTCTACTCCTGGGTATGTACCCAAAACAATTGAAAGCAGAGTCTCCATAGCTACTTATACACTCATATTTATATCAGCATTATTCGCAATAGCCAAAATCTGGTAACAACCCAAGTGTCCTTAAACAGATATATAGATAAAAAAAATATAGTCTATAAATATACTGAAATATTATCCATTCATAGAAAAAAATAAAGTTCTGACATGTGCTCTATAGCATGGATGAATCTTAAAAATATTATGCATAAGTGAAATAAGCCATATACAAATGACAGAAATAATATAATCTCAGTTATAGAAAATATTAGAATAGGTAAACTCCTACAGACTCAAAGCAGATTGGAAGTTGCCATGGGCTGAATTGGGAAAATGTGGCATTCCTCTTTAATGGATACAATTTCAGTTTTGCAAGATGAAACGGTTCTGATGAGGCATAATGGTGATGGTTGTATAGCAATACGAATGTAACTTATGAATTGGATATTTAAAATGGTTAAGATGGTTAAATGTATGTGTATCTTACAATTAATTTTTCTTAAAAAAATGAATGTAGAAAGACAATCAGCTTGTTGGAATTACAGAGTTTCTGGGTCAAGCAATTTTTTATGTGCAGTGAGGAGACAAGGTCTCACTGTCACCCAGGCTAGCGTACAGTGGTGTGACCACAGCTCACTGTAACCTCTAATTCCTGAGCTCAAGCAATCCTCTCACTTCAGAATCCCAAAGTTTTGGGAGTATAGGCATGAGCCACCACACCCAGCTCAAGCAGTCTTCAACAGGGAACAGGAATGAGAAATAGGGTTGCAGCTATGCCTGTCAGCCTCTATTATTTTTCCCCCAGTCTTCACAAAAGAGCAGTTCACTAGTATGTAAACCAATGTTAAGAATTAAAGAAAAAGAGCACCTATGTAATGCCATCTGGGGGAAATAACAGCTTCTCAGTGCATATTTATGTTTCATGATAAAGCTCTTCTCATTCTCTAACTTGACAGTCTTCTGCGCCGATAGCAGCTTCAATTAACTCACTTTAAGTTAAAATGTACTCTTCAGTAACCAAATATCTGAGTCAGGTGAGAAATTTCACTCACATTAGAGGAATACTTGGTAGGTAGACATGTACAGAGAAGATAAAGAAACTAATCTAACCAACTTACTCCTTTGTTAAATATGAATGAATGGGACATGTGAAAATTATCATCAGGATAAAAAGAGAATGCCAAGAAAAAAAAATAAACCATAAGATGACCCTGGGTGAATAATAGATTGACAATTAAAATAATTTCTCCAGAATATAGAACTAAAAGGAAGAGAGACATTTCTAAACCTGTGAACTAAATGTAATCCCAGAAATAAGAACAGAGAAGAGGGGAGAAAACTATCCAGAAAATAAATTTCAAAGTTGAAGAATAGCAATAGTCTTTAGTCTGAGAAAGAATACTCATATTTAATCAGAATAAACAAAGAATTCCACAACCAGACACATGGTAGTCATATTTCAAAACATCAAAAATAGAGTTCACAAAGAATAGTTTTTTACCAAATTCTATCTTCAAAGGAAAAAGCATCAATTTTGCATCAGATTTAAAAATGAATGGTAGAATACAATGAGCCTGTAAATAAATAAACTCAGTATTCCAAAGCCCTCAAGTTATTTTCAGATCACATACCAATATGTCGCCATTTTAGAGATGCAAGAGCTCAGATATTTTGACTATGTCCTCCCGTTTCTGATAAAATTGTTTGTGGATGTGGACCAGGAAGGGATTGATATTAAATGAGGAAAGTCATAGATAAAAGAATGAATGTAATATAGTAAAGAACAATGAATCTTTATTATACCATAATTTAAAAAAATTATGCAGATGACAGTTCCACAGCAGTCCATGAGAGAAAGTAGATCACACAGGAATAAGAAGTTAGAGGGCTTTTGGAGGATGACTCTAGGGAGCAAGCCAAAAGTACTTCCATGACTGAGAAGCTGAGTATGCTGAAGAAACATTTTGTAATCAGAAAAAAAAATCAAAACCAATTAAAAATTGGGAAAAATAAATGTGTAAGAAATATAAAGGTCATGTACCAGCATACACATATATGTATATCTCACAATTATGGTATATATATTCTTAAATGTATATCATAATTTTTAATGTTTCCTTGAAGTCACTCTGCTGCTGCTATTTGGTAGTAGAGCTGTCAAATCATTGGAATAAGAGGAAAATAAATGTGATATTCTTACTACATTTTTCACTTCCAAAATTGCAATAGTAATAATAATGGCACAATATATAGATTCCAAACTATTATTTCAACAAATGGAAAACCCAGAAGATTTTATTACTTTATAAGTGATGCTAATCTTTACAACGTAAAAGGAATGTATAACTAACAGAAAGTGGAAACAACACAAAATGTGAAAGAGTGGTAGAAAAAAGGTCAGAATGGTGACATACACTGAGATGGCCTGAACTTGTCAGAATAAGAATGCTCACAAGGAATTGATACTAAAACTAGTGTAATAGTATGTATAATAGACTGAGTTGGAGAAAGGAAGGTGGCATTATGTGTTAATTATGTATCCTCCACAGCAGTAAACTTTGTCTAAAATTAATACAGCTAAAAAATGTGTGCATATTATTTAGAATTATGAAAGTATTCACCAGAAAAATCTAGAAACAAATACAATACAAAGTTCTCTTTGAAGTAGGCCTGCAAGTAGGGAGAAATCAGGTAGAATTTAATAATAGGATAGAGAGTCTTAATTCAACATACAACAAAATGGAAGACGACTTACAGACTCTACGAGTTTTCTAAATCTGCCATAACAAAGCACAAGTTGAATGGCTTAAACTAACATAAATTTATTGTCTCATAGTTCTGGAGGCTAAAAGTTTAAAATTAAGATGCTGGCAAGATTGGTACCTTCTGAGGGTTGTGAGGGAGAATCAGTTAAGTGCTGGTGGTTTTCCAGCAACCTTTGGCATTCCTTGGCTTAGATGCATCACTCAAAGCTCTGCCATCACATGACATTTTCTCTGTGTCTTTTCAATTAGTCTTCCTCTGCATATGTCTGCCTCTGTGTCCAAATTCCCTCTCTATAAGGATACCAGGTATATTGTATTTGGGTCCATCCCAGTGATTTCATTGTAATCTGTAAAGGCCTTCTTTGCAAAACAAAATCACTTAAGAACCTCTAGGGGCTAAAACTTCATATATCTTTTTGATGGGGCATGCAATTTCAACCAATTAAACAGATGTAGAATTTTAAATAATAAATAATTGTCTTTCTTATCCAGTCTCTTAAATGTCTCTTTTTCACTCCTCAAATTTCACTACTTTTCCTTATCCTATTATATTCAGATTCCCAAAAGGCCATGTTCTATTTCATTCTCCCAGGAAATTGTAGCTTTACACAGAAAGAAAAAGCTTTTTTTTAAAAAGTGCTACCCATTTCTGTTGCCAATTGAAGACTCCAAGGAAAGTCTGATAAAAAGTTACAGATAGCTTCAATTCTAGTTCTGGCCTGAGAACTACAGTTGATTTTCTTCCATGTTTTACTTGAAAGCCAGTGTTTTCTCCAGATAAGAATCTAAACCTGTTTTTGGAAAAGATGTGCCTTGCTGAGAATGGATTCGACTTTGCCTATTTTAAAAAAAAGTAACTCCAGATCATTATTCTTAAACTGTAAATGTTTCCTTGTCATTCAGAATTTGTGGTGTTATCTTCATTTACATACTGGAATATGTAAAATCTTTCTCATGTTGAAAAGGAAAAAGAAAAGTTAAATCTGCCATAGTTCAGAATTTAAATCTAGCGTGTTTTATATATACACATGTATAGAAAGCATGAAAAATAAGTATCTTGCAAAAAGAACTGCATCAGAAAGGAATCAGTCCAGTCCTGAGCTAAAAGACAGAGAATGCCCAGAAAGAGGTTTTGGAATGAGGAAGGCAAGGGAAATATGATCACAGTGGTTGAAATCCAAAATATTTCCTCTGATGATTAATTATCTTAAAATGTGTCTTCTAAGTTCAAGTGTTAGGGAAGAATTTAGTATTAAACTAAGCAAACTTTTAAGTGATATAACGACTTAAAATAAAAGGCGTATCAGAAAAAAACAATTTTTAATCCACTATGCAGTTAATAGTGAATATTTACATAATTACAATGTGGAAAATACAGAATATAAAATATTCAAATAATATTTGAATATTTTTCAATTTGATTAATGTAGCACTTTTGACTTTAGTTTTATTACTGCTCATTTTCTCAATCATTGAGGACTTTCAGGAGACTCTAATATAAGGCTAGAAGAGGTTCCAAGTTTAGTTTGAAATGGACAGAACTTGAGTTGATTTCCTTCACAATTTTCCTTGGAAACCAAAAAATGTATCCATATGTCATGGTCTTTAAAGAAGTGGAAATCGGATGATAAAATCTTAGCTTCCCTGAGTGTGTGATGTATGATAGCTAAATTCAGAAACCCTTGGTAAAAGAAACAGCAAAGAGGGGTAGAGACTGCGGGGCCATCACTTTATTACTTTGGAGCCAATAGTGAAGGCCCCGAGCTCTGATCATCCACACTATTTATTGATTACAATCACTTTGATCTATAGGGTAAGGGGTGGAGTGATAGTGGGAAGAGGGTGACGTGATGGTGGAGTGAATCAGTGAGCCGGAACTGGTGTGTCATTCTAAGGATTGATAACAGTGGCGGTTTGGGAGTTTCACAAAACAAGCACATGTGGTTGTCTTTAGTATTGTCTATGTGCAGCTGATGGAACGTGGGCCTTACAGGGAGCCTACAAGTCTGGCTACGTCATGGTGCTATGAAGAGGTTTTACATCCTTGAGCACAATGTTTATGGTAACAGAGCCCAGGTCACCCTGCACTGGGACATGAGGCATGGAGAGGCCTTCCTTCTCAGAGGCCTGCTGCGGCCTTCCGCAGTTTGTTGTTCCTTGTTTATATGTTACTCATAACCAATTTATGTAGGCACTCTGTAAGTCCTTTCTTCTTTGCTGCTTTTCCTAACAAATATGAACACTGTGTATAAGAATACCTTTGTTTTCAGTAAGACAGCATAAGAGGTAAGTTTTATCAGAAGGTCAGGTGGGGTAAAGAAAAATGGGAACATATGAGATCTGTTTAGGATGTTGATGTTTTAGAACTGCTTTATTTTATTAAAGCAGTTACTAATTTTGGAGTTTGAGGAAATGGAAATCACACTATCTGCCTTGACTTGTAATTTATTTCAGAAATTCAATTGCAGGCAGACAGTAGATATTTGGTTATAAAAGAACTATAGCCCAGAATGTAGATATATAGTAGGCAAATGGAAGTTGAAGCAGTAAAATTTGGATGAAATCATCCAGGGCCATTGAAGTGCAGAGAACAGAGGATCAAAGAGACCCCTTGGGAATCACCGACAGTATGAAGAAAAGATGGGGCACCCACAACGGAGACAGAAAAGGTAAGGCTGTAATGTTTCCTAGATGCTCTGTGGTTTGATTGAGGGGATCTGTGAGTCACATCCTTAATCTCTTCAAAGAGACTTTTGTGTGACTGAATACTTTGATATTTCGAATTTTCTGAGATATTAGTAAAATTTAGTATACTACAATCTTGGCTTTTTCTCTGGAGCAAGTATTCCTTTCAGTAAATCTCTTAATTTTAACATGTTTTATAATTTGGATGGGCTTATAATTTCCAAGACATCTACCTTTATTTCCTTTTTATTTAACAACACATTTTTTTTTTACAATTTAACTATTTTCTCTTATAATTTACCATAAGCAGAAAGAAGAAACCAGATCGCACTTTTAATAGTTTCTTCAGAAATGTTCTTAGCTAAGTATGGAAGTTTATCTCAGATAGCTTCTGCTAGCCACATAATTCAATACACAATTCTGCTAAGCTTTCTACCAGTATAAAGCAAGTCTCTGTTTTTCCAGTTTCCAATACCGTGATGATTCTCATTTTCTTCTCACCTTCAGCAGCAATGTTCTTAAGAGTTCAGCCTGTTTCAATAGCCTGTTCATGATGATTTATCCACACTGTTAGGCAATTTAGGCTTTCTCTGCTAAGCCTCTCACATCCAAGACTTTAAGAACAGAGTCTTTACGAACTGTAATTCTGCTAACTGCTCAAGGCTATCTAGTTGTTTTTTTTTTTTTTCATTATACTCTCCAAATTCTTCCAGATTTTTGTGATGCCTGATTCCAGAGCCACTCACACATTTTTTTGGCAATTGTTACAGCAGCACCTCGATCTCATTATAAAAATATGTAATCATTTTCTATTCCTGTTGTAACAAATTACCACACCCTCAGTGGCATACACAACACTGTAGGTTCTGTAGGTAAGAAGTACTGGAAGTTCTCACCAGGCTAAAGTCAAGACATCCCCAGGACTGTGCTTCCTTTTGGAAACTAATATAGTTTGAATCTTGTTTCCTCTAAATCTCATGTTGAATCGTTATCCTCAATGTTGGAGGTGGGTCCTGGTAAGAGGTAATTGGATCATGGGGATGGATTTTTCATGAATGGGTATCATCCTCCTGGTGCTTTCCTCACTATAGTGAATGAGTTCTTGTGAGATGTGGCTGTTTAAAAGCATGTGGCATCTTTGTCCTGTGTCTCTTGCTCCCCCTCTTGCCATGTGAGACACCTGCTCCCCTTCTACCTCTCTCAATCATTGTAAGCTTCCTGAGGCCACCCTGGAAGCTGAGCAGGTGCCAGAACACTGCTTCCTGTAAAGCCTGCCAAACCGTGAGCCATGACCCAAACTGTGACCCCTGAAAAAATCTCTTTTGTTTATGAATCACTCAGCTTCAGGTGTTTCTTTATTGCAATCCAAGAACAGTCTAACACAAAGGTTTTAGGGAAGAATTTTTTCCTTACCTTTTCTAGCATGTTGAGGCAACTCACATTATCCTGCTTGTGGTTTTTTCTTCCATCTTCAAAGCAAGCAACTTTTGTCTGACCCTTCTAACCTCACATCACTCTTTGACCAAGCTGGAAAAGGTACTTTACATTTAAGGACTCACGTGATTATCTTGGGCTTACTTGGAAAATCCAGGATACTGTCCCCATCTCAGTTTCTTAACATTAATCACATCTGCAAAGTTCTTTTTGCCATGTAAAGTATTCGCAGATCCTGGGAATTAGGGTACAGACATCTTTGTGGGGAAAGAGGCATTATTTTGCCTACCAAAAGAAATGACACGTAAGAATTCACAGGGAAGATGTCATAAAAGGAAATATTCTGCCATACTAGATTTTGTTATATCACGTTAGACTACAATGTTATAATACATTATGAATGAATTATATATTAATGTAAAATTAATTATTGAGCACATGATGTTTTTTCTCCCATCTTAAAGAGAGAAACCACAACATACACAGTTGGCTAGTCATTAAAAATTTCCTTTTCCATATTTTATACTATGTTTTTCTTTTTCTGAAACTGAATCTTGCTCTGTCACCCAGGCTGGAGTGCAGTGGTGTTATTTTGGCTCACTGCAATCTCTGCCTTCTGGGTTCAAGTGATTCTTCTGCCTCAGCCTCCCGAGTAGCTGGGACTACAGGCATGCACCTCCACACCCAGCTAATTTTTGTATTTTTAGTGGAGACAGGTTTCACCATCTTGGCCAGGCTGGTTTTGAACTCCTGACCTCAAGTGATCTACCTACCTCAGCCTCCCAAAGTGCTGGGATTACAGGCATGAGCCACCATGACTGGCCACACTTCAAACTGATTTTTCATCTTATCTTTTCCATCAAGAGCATACTCTGACCGCTTATATTATTCTCTTTCTTATTCTCCTACATAAGGCCCTAATCAGCTTTCAGCTGTCCTATTACAATGGCTCCAACTAGTATAGTATCTAAATCTAAAACTAATGCTGCTTAAAAGTTTTCAGTCTCCCCATTAACTTGTTTTTATTCAGGTTCTCTTGCCATGTTGTCCAGGATGGTCTAGAACTCCTAGGCTCAGTGATCCTCCTGCCTTGGCCTTCAAAAGTACAGAGATTACAAATGGGAGCCACTGTGCCCATCCCCCATTGACTGCTTAGCATGTTATGGGCAGTCCTCCATTATATGGTTTCTGATATGTATATCAATTTCCTTCTACCTTCCAATATTTGACTTTGCTCTGTCACATTTTGGTAGATAGCTGTACTGTTCTCGCTCTGTTCTATTGGTTTACACAAATTATTTTCTTTGTCTAAAGTGTTCTCTTATTGATGGTTAATCCTTTTTAGTTTCCTTCCTGTTAAGTACATTCTGGATTCAGGACTTGACCCATGCACTCTCATGATTGTCCTGTCTACACCCCACCAAACAAAATGGGATATTGTTCAATAGTATCTGTACTCCCTGAGGTCACAGACCATTGTTGTATTTGTCTTGATGTGTCCAATGCATACTTTCATATTAAGCAAGTATTAGATACTCCATAAATATGTTTAAAGAATGAATGAATAATAATATAAATAATATTTTTCAACAGATATTAACTGTGTTGTATCAACAAATACTGGATATATTTACATTTTTAGAAATAACTTTCCTCAGCATTATCATTTTGACCTTAGTTATGTTATTACAGAGGGAGACTGGTCAATGACTGTGTTCATGTGATAAGAACTTAATACATTTCTTAGAGATTGCATAATCTCTTAGAGATTAGTTTTTTATTTATAAAATAGAGTAAAAATTCAATTGTATAATCTCAGCCTGGGAGGTATTTACATATGAATTTCAGACAGATAAAATTCTATACAATCTGCCTGATCTCCCAAATAAAGGCATGATAGTTTACCCAAACATTATTATAGGCTCTAAAGTTGATTTCAAAGTAAAACATGATCTTACTGGACTCACACCAATTCTGATTACAGAGTAGTCTCAGATTAGAGGATTGTATGCAATGTCTATCTATTACTCCCCTCAGGCTGCCATAAGAAAATACCACAGGCTGGGTGGCTTAAAGAATAAAAATTTGTTTCTCATAGTTCTGGAATGTGAGAAGTCCAAGATCAAGGTGCTGGTCATTTCAGTACTTGGTAAGGTCCCTTTTCCTATCTTGCAGATGATTGACTTCCTGTTGGGTGCTTAGGTGCCCTGGTGCATGGGGAGAGGCAAGTTTATAAGGCTCCTCTTATTAAAAGGGCAGCAACCCTATCAATTAAGGCTCCACTCTTATAACCTCACTTAACTTTTGTCATAACTTCACAGATTCTATCTCTATATTCAGTCCATAGCAGCCTACGCATTTATTAAAAATGGGAAAACATTTAAATTGGGATTTATTTTTTTCAGTAATTTCATCTGGATGTGTGAAGTAACTCTTCTAATCTAAAAATAGAGTTTGGTTCAGTTTTTATACTATGACCTATGGGTGTGTATGGGAACTACACACCCATACACACCATTGTAAATGGACCATTGATTGCAAAATAAAAGCCAAATTTCCAGATATATGTAAAGTAGAAAGCAACAGATCATCAGAAGTGTTGACCCAAGAAAGCAATCAAAGAACAAGAAAGGATCAAAGAGAAGAATCAGCAAAGTGAAAGAGAAAAAATAAGACTGTGCAGTAGAAGTAGGAGTAAGTGCCTAGGAAGATTCTTAGCAGTAACCGGACACCAGCAGTGAGAGGCTTTTGTAAATCTGGCAAGTCAGAAGACTGAGGGGAGAAGGCTGGAACAGCACTGTTGAGCAGGAATTACCAAGTCTCACTGGTAATTAACATATTCTGAGGAATTAAAAAATATCTAGAGTAAAGGCAAGATCCAAAATCCATTGTAGAGGCTGCAAAAAAGTAATTGCAACTAAGAAATAAAAGAATACAATTAATTGTAATAAGAAGTCAGATTTCTAAAACTTTTGCCTTTGGCCATCTGCAATTCTATGTTTGATTAAATTATCTTAAATGCCTATTAAGAAAAGGTAATTTCATTAAATATTTTATCCCATTATTGCTTTAGGTGTACATACCTTTAAAAACATTCTCCTTGATCACAGTTTTATAGATAAAGAAAATAATATAATACAGTAAAAAGTATTGCAAAATTAAAACAAATTTACTGCCTTCTTAAAAAATTAAGTATTTGGAGCAGTTTCTCAGAACCAATTTCAACAGTTAAAATAAATGGCTCTTAAAATTATGAAATTCAAATAATCTTCTGATTTTGAAAGCTTCTTTTTAAAATCAATTGAAGTATAACAAAAATAAAAGTAAAATTAGTAATGAGCAATATGAATCTTTACATGCTATTCTTATACATATGAAATCAATATTTGCAGCATAGTCCCTGATATTAGGTTAAAAAAGTGGTATACCATAATAGAGATTAAATGATAAGAAAAGAGTAAATAGATGAGTAATCTACATATATGCCTGATTTCATGCAAAACTAGAAGGATGAACATCAAATGTTTAATCTTTAATCCATGTATAAAGGGGATGTATATAATTCCCTCCAGGATGTGTACGTGTGCATTTACAATCTTTCTTCCAGTATGGTTTTATTTTGGGTTCAGATAAGACATGAAGGAGGAGAAAGACCTTTCTGAGGAATATTATGGAATTAAAAGAAAATAAATGTGGAACAAAAGGAGAGAGTAATGATAAAAGGAAAAGGAAAAGTTATGAGCAGCTCTTGCAGAAAACGTCTTTTGCTGGAATGCTAAGTAATGAGCACTTACAGACCTCTTGTGTGTTTTAGATAACAATGTCCTGTTCACTACCTCATTAAGTTATAATCTAAAAAGATATACTATTTTTAAAGGGTTGAGGTCATTTATTTTATTCGTTACATGTGATTCGATATAGTTCTCTTTTCGTTTTCATCATTTAAATAAGTTCGGGGATCTTACAACTACTCTGCCTCAAAGTCACATTTAACAACACTTAGAAACTCTTGGACACACTATTGTTGCTCTGGTAAGAAAAATCAGGTACCCTGAATTGACTAGAGATCCTTTTTAGAGGTGCCTTTCAGACACATTAGATACACATCAAAGACAAAGCTTTACCCACTCAAAAACTGAAGTGTTTATGAAGCCATTCAAGCTCCAAAATTCTTAGTATAAGAAAGGCTGCAAAAGTCTTACTGAGAACAATACGCCAGTAACTCTAATTGCCTGAAAAATTAGGTGCCTGACTTGGATTAATTTTGTACAAGGTCAGAATAGTATCTTTTTCTATAAAAGATTACAAACTAAGACAGATATCTGAGTGACGAACCATGTAAACAAGCTGTGAAGACATGACCGAGGTTAATTTCGTGATTAGTAAACACAAAGGAACCATCTTCTTGTTTGATGGAGTGAGCTATTCATCTAAAGACGGCTGAGCTGTGTAATCAGAAATTGGAGGCTGGTAATGGAGGTCAGAAAGGTTTTCTACCTTGAAGTGAGAACCAGAATGGATTTCCACTTTTGAAGATAGAAAAGTTTTTTAGAAATAGATTTCAGAAGATGAACAGAGCCTTAAATACAGCTGAGGTCATAGTAAAAGAGGATATGTAGAAAATACTCCTCCACAAGTGACACAATATTCTAAGGATGGTAATTATAAATGATATTTTGACTTAGGAGGGAATAATAATAAATATCATATTTACATTAATTTTTATTACTATGATTAATATGAAAGAAAAAGTCATTTAATACCAGTTTAATACTAAAACAAATGATTGAAATTCCTAAATAATATAGTATTAGCTACTTCTTTAACTCATGAGGCTTTAGAGTCAACACAGTGAAACATTTAATAACTCCAGTGTTTGCATTCTATCATACCTCTGAGAAGCTGACAACTACCTGAAGCCCTCTGCACACTTTGAAATGTCAGACCACTATGCCTGATGGTTCATCTTTTTTATTCATTTACTTTATCCTGCTAAATGCCAGCATTTCTCTTGGAACCTTGCTAGGTGAGAAGCAAACTGTCTGTACCTTTAGGATTCTCTCTGAAATCATCCCCAGTGTGGCTACTCCTCCATGAAACACTGGCTGCCAGTGTCTAAAAGCCCCTTACTCTTGAACCTACTGCACCCCAACACTTTGCACCTATGTCAGGGATGTTGTTACTCATTGCAAGGGATGTGGGTCACTTGAAAACTCTCAAAAAAGTCTCTCTGCATTTGGGGTTTTACCATTCAAAAGTAGAAACAGAAAAATCCCTTTACCAGGCTACCTTCCATCTAAGAAGGTCAGGTTAAGCCAATCAGACAGATTATCTGAGATTCAGATTCAGGAAAATACTAAGGGAGGAGCAACGCACATACAGGGGTATCAGTCGTCTGGCCATTGCAGCACCCGAACAGAGATGTGTATTTCTTCGGAGCAGCACTGAAATAGTTTCTGGCGTCGTCTGCCAAGCAGTGGCATTTGGTTAGAGCAGCCCCTGAGGTGTGATTGGTTACTGTTCCTGTAGAAACAGCTTCAGGGCCCTCTTCTCTGGCCCTTTTAGAATGGTACTTAATATCCCCCAATAAATTACTTTTCTATAAATATTCTGATTTTAACAAATATAAAACATGACAGAAAAGTTACCAAAATTTTTGTTTCTTTCTCCCTCTGATATGGTTTTGGCTCTGTGTTCCCACCCAAATCGCATCTCAAATTGTAATCCTCATTGTGGAGGGAGGGACCTGGTGGGAAGTGATTGGATCCTGGCAGCAGTTTCTCCCATGCCGATCTCCTGATACTTAGGGAGTTCTCATGAGGAGTGATGGTTTTAAAAGTGTGACACTTCGACTGTCTTGCTCTCTTTTTTCTGCCACCTTGTGAAGAAGGGGCCTGCTTCTCCTTCACCTTCTGTCATAATGGTAAGTTTCTGTGGTCTCCACAGCCATGTGGAGCTGTGAGTCAGTTAAATCTGTTGCATGTCATATCTTAATAGCAGTGTGAAGATGAACTGAAACACCCTCATTACGTGAATGTTATATAGAATTAAACTATTCTTCACATACACACATCCGTGTGTATATTTGACACATTTTACTTAAATATAAAAAAGTGTACTTATAGTTATCTTTTATTAACACAAAATAATAAAATCATTTATTCTATGGGATTCTGATTTGTATTTTAAATATGTTTTCCTTTTTGTAGGCTGGTGCTTCTTAAAAATGACCTAATCTCTAATATAGAGAAATATATTTATAATTTTTTTAGTAGGTAAGAGAAATAAGATATTATTATTACATGGCTTTATGAGGTAATTATTATTGTCTCACAAGAGTTAGAGGACAGTGTAAAATAGTGGAAATTTCATTAGATCTGACACTGAATTAATTTTATGACTTGATGTTTTTCCACTTACTAGGTACATTATGTAAACTATATCTTCCTTATTGGTAAAATAGTGGAACTTATTCCTTTGTTGCCTACATTTCATGGTTATTGTAATGATTCAATAAAGATTATACATGGAAAATATGCTCTGGAAGTTGTACATTGCTTTAAAAATTGAGATTATTAATGTAAAAATGTACACTGATTGTATAGCTGATGCTGTCTTGTCAGTTAAGCTGAAAATATTCTGTTTTAAATTTCCTGTAGGGGGCATCTGGTTTCTGGTTTGTCTGTTACCAAATGGACACTCTCACTTTCTATCAAAGATTCTCTGTAAGTCTCTTTGTAAGTCATTAAGAACTTGCCCTATGTATCTGGGTGCTCCTGTAATGGGTGTGTATATATTTAGGATCGTTAGCTCTTCTTGTTGCATTGATCCTTTCACCACCATGTAATGTCCCTCTTTGTTTCTTGTGTTCTTTGTTGTTTTAAAGTCTGTTTTATCAGAGACAAAAATCGCAGCTTCTGGTAATGCTAGCTGGCTGTTTTGCCCATTAGTTGATGTAGAT